>CAUYQV010030955.1:0-44534 GCA_963574575.1 Galagoides demidoff | reverse complement strand
CACCCTCAATGATTCCCCAACAATAATAAAAAAGAATTAATGGATTATAATTGTCATGTAAGAAAGCCAGCTTACTAGTGATTTATGGACTTTAGAACCCATTTATAGCTTGAAAATGAGTTTAAGGAGCTTATAATTACCTTTAGCAAAGAAGAAGAGAAAAAGTACAAAAATGAATAGTTTAAAATGCACTTGCACTTTTCTTGGGACACAGAAACCAAAATGTGAACATACATGTAAACACAGGTATTACCAGTGTCCAAGATATCTGTTAGTTCAGCTTTTACATATGTCCCTAGTATAACCTTTGGTATCTCAAGATGGTAAATAAATCCTGTGTATTGGATTGGCTAGTCTGTGAATATACTAAAGGACCTAAATATCAATACACCCTCATGGACTGTGGTGAGGTCAGGTGGGGATAGGAGGCAGGGAACTCTTTTTTTTACCCTTGGCCAATTGTTGTGACAGCTGTTGCTATCAGGATTGGAGTGTCCCAAATTCAGATTGGTCTCAGAAAGGGTTCTTAAGTTTTACCTGGCCAAGATCATTTATAGAGACAGGTGTTTCTCGTGCCCCCCCCCCCATAAGTTCAGCATCTCAGCCATAATTTGCACTTCACCTCCAATTGCAATTTAGCATTTGTTCCTTGCTCCTTTTTATTACTGGTTTCTCAGCCTGGCTGTATTTGAACTAGGGACCTCCTGAAAGAAGCTAGTTGATTTGATAACATAAAATATATGGCTCTTAAATACGTTCAGGGCAAGTATATGTTCAAGTACCCCTTTAAACCAGGCTTGGCCTCAACTGATTTATTGCCAGAACTACATTGATCAAACTGACACTTCTCAAAGCTTAAAAAAAGGATAGCAAGCAATTTTAGTTGAAAAACTGCTTTTTTGTTTGTTTTTATTTTAAACGACAGATAAATCCTTGCCTTGACTCAGTGATTATATACACATTAGGGATATAGGGTTAGGGGTGAAGACTCATAACTACACATAATTCAAAGGTATCCTAAGAGCACAGGGCAAAAATATGTCACTCTTATAAAATGCGTGTCTCTTGGCCTTTGAGGTATTCAACTTGTCATTCAAATATAAATGGAGTATAGAGAAATAGCCAAAGGGGCAGATGTTAAGTGCAGCAGTGCTACTAAAAGTCACTGCTCAGGCCTGTGATTGAACTTGCACATGCTTCAAGAATGTGATAGACAAGAACTTAAGATTGTCTCCAATATTCCCACCCTCTTGATAGATACACACCTTGCAGTTATCCAACCAAACATGATTCTAGGTGCTGCTATGAAGGGATTTTGCAGATGTGTGCAGGATCAGTTGATCATAAAATAGAGAGATTATCCAAATAGACTAATCATGAACCCATTAAATATTGGTCTGGAAGTTAGAGATTGGAATAGTCAGAGATAATCATGAAGAAGATTCAGTGCTCCAGAAGTTGTGTGCTGGCCTGAAAGTTGGCAAACATGGGGGCCACATGACAAGGAGCTGCAGGCTGCCTGAAGTTGCTGGGAGTAGTCCACAGCTGACAGAAGGAAAATAAAGACCTCAGTTCTGTAACTGCAAGAAAATGGATTGTTGCCAATGACCCGTGAACTTGGAAGAATGCGCTATAAGAAACAAGAACCACAGCCCTGGCCAATAACTTCGTTCAGCATAGGAAGAGTATCCAGTCATGCTGTGAAACTGTGAGATAATAAATTTGTGTTGTTTTCAGTTGCTAAGTTTGTGATAATTTGTGAAACAGCTATAGAAAACTAATATAAGGAATCAGGGCTGTTTTGGGGTGCCATAGTCATGGTAGATGACATGTCAGACCAAGTACTCATCCCCATTCTGGGTATTTAGGAAGTAGCAAGAAGAGGCCAACTGTTAGAATAGCATTTGTCTTTATGGTAACTATCTCTACTTATTCTTTTACTGGTAGTATTCTTGGATAGTTTTAATGGATGCATTTAGTTGTTTATTTCCTGCCTTCTAGCATAATCATTTCACTGATATGTATACTATAAAAAAAATTACAGCACCCATTTTATGTCCCAAGCACTATGCAGAGAGCTTTATGTGAATTGTCTGTCTTAATTCTCTCAGCAACTCTGTATTACAGATGAAATGCCTGCGACCTGGAGCAGTTAAGAATTTTCTAGGAATATCCTGTTTTTGTTCTCTTTTTCTGCTTCTTTGAATGACTAAGTTACTTCAAAGACTTGTCTTCAATTTCTGAAATTCTTTCTTCTCCATGTTCTACTCTATTACTGAGGTTCCCTACTATACTTTGAATGTCCTTGAATGCCTCTTTCAGTTCCTTAAGCTATGCTATATCTTTCCTAATTATGTCCAGATTCTTGGTGAATTTGTCTTTCATTTTATTAATTTCTTGAGTCAGTTTTTGGACTTCTTGGATTTCTTTTTCCATCTTCTCAATTCCATTTACCTTTTTTGCCATCTATATTCTGAATTCATTTTCTGACATTTAAACAACTTCTCTGTGGGCGATATTTTATGCTGTATCTCACTTCTAATCTCTTGGTGGAGTTGATCTGCTCTGATTTTTCATGTTGCTAGGATTATTCTGCTGGTTCCTCTGCATGTGTATTTTCATCTTTTTTTTATATTAATTATACTTTTTAAACTGAAATGTGAAACAAATCTGGAGGTGTCACATTATCAGACTTCAGGTTATATTATAAGTCTATAGTGATTAAAACAGCATGGTACTGGCACAAAAAGAGAGATATAAATCTATGGAATAGAATAGAGAACCTAAGGACATAAGGATGAATTGAGCCATGTATTGCAATCTGATCTTTGATAAATCAAACAAAAACATACACTGGAAAAAGAATCCTTATTTAATAAATGGGTCAGGAAGAACTAGTTAGCCACAAGTATAAGTCTGAAATTGGACCTGCCCCTCTCACCACTGACAAAAATTGTCTCTTGCTGGATAAAAGATTTAAATTTAAGGCATGAAACAATAAAAATCCCAGAAGAAAGTATAGGAAAAACTTTTGAAAAAAAGCAGCCTCAGAAAAGATTTGTATGAAGCAAACCCGTTGGTACTTGCACCAACACCAAAAATAAATAAATGGGACATGATCAAGCTAAAAAGCTTCTGCACAGCTAAGGGTGCCACAAAAAGCAAAAAAACAACTTTCAGAGTGGGAGAAGATATTTATCTGGCAAAGAGTTGATAACTAGAATCTACAGAGAACTCAAATTAATCAACTGTCATGAACCAGTGTGGGAAAGGGAGCTAACCAGAGTGGAATTGGTGGGAAATGAGGAAAATACAGCACAAGAGAAGACATAGAAACAAAGGATAGGACAGGGAGGACTGACTGAGCTGATATCTGCAGCCAGCATCAAAGTACTAAATCAGCTTTATTTTATAGTATCTGTACAGTGTTGTCCAGGGAGAAGTAGCATAGACAAAATGGGGAAATAGCATAAACAAAAGACATAGTTTTGGTCTTATAGTACAAAAGGAGAATGTAAATAACTTTAACAAAGACATACCATCTTGTTAACGGTTTCTACTCAACTTCGTTAACATATGACAAGAAGCAAGAAGGGAAAGATCACTAGGATCCCAGCATATTTAACAAAAAAAAAGGAACAACTATGTGACTTAGTGGTTACTATTTAACTTTGTTAGCATATGACAAGGAGAAAGAACGGAGATATCTCAAGGATTTCTGCATAGTTAACTAGACAAAGAAAGGGCTACATGACTTCTGGCAGAGGGAACATGAAGAAAGGAAAACAGCTGTTTTGGGAACGGAGGAGAAGCAGTTGAGGGTTCATTCTCTGAATGTTCCCCAGGCTGTGAGGGCTCTGCTGTCTCATAGCCCACTCTCTACAATTAACAAGAAAAGAATAAACCACATATGTGGGGAATACACCTGAACAAAAACTTCTCTGAAGAAGACAAATGAACAGCCAAATAACACAAGAAAAAAAAGTGCTCATCATCCCTAAACATTACAGAAATACAAATCAAAATCACTCTGAGATATTACCTAATCCCAGTGAGAACAGCCAGTATCACTAATCCTGAAGCTGCAGGTGCTGGCATGGATGTGGAGAGAGGGAACATTTTTGCATTGCTGGTGGAATTGCAAACTAATACAACCTCTATGGAAAGAAGTATGGAAAATTCTCAAAGAACTAAAAGTAGATCTTCCATTTGATCACAAAATATTATTACTAGGTATCTACTCAGAAGAAAAAAAAGTCATTTTACCATAAGGATATTTGCACTAGAATGTTTATTGCAGCTCAATTCACAATCACCAAGACATAAAAGAAAACCAAGTGCCTATCAACCTATGAGGGATTAACAGTCCACGGAGTACTATTCAGCCATAAGAAAGGATGTAGACTTTCATCTTTAGTATTTACCTGGATGGAGTTGAAACACATTCTTCTTAGTAAAGTATCACAAGAATAAAAAAACAAGTATCTGATGTCTCAATAATAATATGAAACCAATATATAAACAATTATACATCCACATGAAAGAAAAACACAAGTATATTCTAGTGAGGGGGAGAAGGAAAGAGGGAAAGAGAAAACTGGAGGAAGGAGGGTGATGGGCAAGTTCTCACCTAATGTGCACCATCTAAGAGTATATGGCACACCTCCTGGGTGAAGGGCTTAAACTTGAACTTTACCTTAGAAATAAAAACAATGTCACCTTAACATTTGTACCCTCACATCAATCTGAAATTTTAAAAGATAAAATAAAATAAAAATAGAGTTCAATTTAACACTCAAAAAAGAGAAAAAGAATTTTCCCAAAGAAGATCTCAAGTGATGAACCAGTAGAGGCTTGGCTAAGAACACTAATTGGAAATACATGTTGCTACAGATGTTTTATTAGCATCCATTCTCAAAATATTCAGGTATCAAAATTAAAAATTTTGAATCTAGTTTTCACTTTTTCCTTGGTTAGACCTTAGTTTAGGATATATCATTAATCTCTTGGTACATCCTGTAAATAGTTCTAATAGGTTGAAACGCCTTTCATTGGTTCACTCTCTGTATCGTTTTAGCTTCACCTTCTTCAACCCTCAACTTCTGTTCCACACCCCTACACTGCTGCCTTTCTTATTAGTCAGAAATTGCCTTTGCATATTCTGTGCCTCAGGCAGGAGTAGCTTTTGGTCCCTGGTCCCTGTTTCATCTGGGGAAATCCTACTTGTCCTTCAAGGCCCTGACTGACTGTCCCTCTCCTGGTAAGCCTTCCTTGAAAAGTCTCTGGTTTGGTTACTTTGAGGACTGCACAAGGATTAACTTTGTACAGATTTCACCCCGCACTTAATGACCCTCTGGGGATTGCTTTTTTATGCGTCTATCTCTCCCCACTGGTAGCAAAGTCCTCAAGAAGAGGTTTATGCTTTTGCCATTCTTCATATTTCCCAGCCCTAGAATCAAATATGTGCTTGGTTGATGCTCAGAAAATATTTGATTGAGTGAATAATGGGCTGGAAAAATAAATGAGAAAGGAACAAAATATTTGTTCCATTTGATAACTTGAGTGGTTTCAAGGTTTGCTTCCTGGACCAGCAGCATCAGCATTACCTGAGAACTCACAGAAATGCAATTTCTCAGCCCCTGGCCTGATTTACTACTGAAACAGAAGCCCTGTGGGGGTCGGGGGTGGAACCCACCAATTTGGTTTTTAACAAGCCCATCAGGCTTAACATTTTTAAACTTGATGAAACTCATGTGTAGCTTAACCTGGCCTCTGTTCAGCAGTTTTTGATTATAATGTAATGGAAAGAACATCTGATTGAAGCCAAGAGACCCAGGTTCTAATCCCAGTTCTGCCACCAGCTCCTAATATGCTCTTGGGTAAGTCACTTAGCATTTAAAAACATAAAGTTTATGCTCTGTGAAGTCAGATGATCAAACTAAGCAATTTCCAATTTTTTTTTTTTTTTTTGGCACTAAGATTTTCGCTTCCTGTAATCTCTATTTAAAGAAAGAGATGTACTCTCCTTGTTTCCAAAGTATAGAGATAGTAATGAGAACTGAGAGAAAGAAAACTGAAATAGCACTCTGCAGTAAACCTGGGAAGGTGCCACAGAGTAGACCCTCGTGCCCTGAAGTCTACTCCCTTGCATCTTTCAGCTGCAAATGCCTGGTGCTTCAGAGGAATTTAGCCATCCTCACTCTAATTAATGCCCCTGGCCAACCAAGCAATTATATGGGAAAAAGGAGAGGTCCTTTTTGAGTCTCTGAGATCAGATCCTGCCTGAAGCATGAAATGTGATTACCCCTTCCTAGCTGGCATAACTACCCAGGCATTTAAAAGAAATAAGAGAGATGGAAGGAAAGGATGGGATCAGTGGTCGTGGTGATGGGCTGTGTGTGTGTTCCCTTTTTATCTCCAAAGAACCCAAATAGGAAAATCCTTTCTTCAGTTTCACTCTGCATAATACTGGCTTACTGATGTGAATTAAATTAAACACTTTATGTTATGTATGCTGTGTCTAAAATAACAACAAACCTTAGCAAAGGAAAAGATGCTATCAGTAAGTGAGCAAGTCAGACCAATAAAGATGTGTTGTGCATTCTATCCTGTGCCTAGAGGTATGTGATGATCATTTTTTGAAAATGGAGTATGCAATTATATGTGAAGTTGAGTGGGCATGGTGAACGCCACAGGTGACTTTGAAGGGACCCCGAGGCCAGGGTAGACTCCCACCTCATAAAACAGACCACCTGCTGGGAGACTTTTCAGGCAGGGATTTTTTGAGCACTGGCTGACTGACTACACTCCTGGGACTTCCTGGGTGCTTGCGGGTGCCCCTCTCCACATCCTGCTTCCCCAAACTCGCGCCAGCTACCCCAAGGGCTAAAACTCATCCCCTGATCCTGCTCACTCCCTACTCGGAATTTCCCTTGCTTAACAGACCCCTTGCACAACCCACTCCCTGCTCAGAACGCTCGGAATTTCCGTTGCTTAAACAGACCAGTGACCTTACCCCCTTACTCAGCTGCCCTTCCCCTGATCAGAATCTCCCTTGTTCAAACAATCACTGACCTCCACACCCATCTGTTTGTGGTTTTCAGCTTTAAAAGAAGCCTGTAACAGCCATTCGGGGTCCTTCTTCCTTACTGCGTCAGCAATAAACTCGCCTCTTGCTTTTGCATCTACCCGAGTCTGGTGACTGTTCCTTGGGGGCGGCTATCGTGACTGGACCCTGTTTTGGGTCCAACAACTTCATCACTATAATAACCAACTACAGACATAACCATTAAGTCTGGGACCAGGAGTCAGCCTTAGGCAGAGATTCTCATCAGGATATCACCAAAAAGTTTTCAATAACTGGAAGAAATCTGGCCTTATTTCCTTTAAGGAAACTATCATTTTTAATGCATCTGAGATACATTGTATTAAGATTCAGTTCAATATATATTTATTAATTTTTGTTTAAAGCAGTGTTAAGAGAATTAATTGGGAGGCCATGAGGCTGAGACAGCTCCAGTGCTTTTGACTCCTGCATCAGCAAAGAGAACCAATCCCTGTGAATGTCCATATCCCAACAAAACACACCAAAGCTTAACCAACCAGAAACTGCCTACTAACTTCTAACCAGGAACTTTACCAGTTCAGAAACTGCCCACTGACCTCTAACTAGGGATGTTCCTCCTTAACCAATGAAATATTTCCTTTGTCTTGCTTCCCTGAACAGCTCATAAAATTGTCCTTTCTGTTTCCTTCATGGAGTCCAAACCGGTTTGGTGCTGCCTAATTCATGAATCTCAGTCTGCTCTGACAAACTCTTCAAAATTTTAATGAATGTTTCTCCAAGGGTTTATGGAGGGGGGGGGAAATCAAGGTGCCAATGTTTAGTTTAACACCAGGCCCTCTGCTATGTGTGTTAGGAATACTGCAGGTTCCCTGCTCCCAAAGTTGAGAGTCCACCTGAGGAGAAAGACATTTAAAAAAGTGGTTGTGATAAAGATTATACACAGGGTAGAAGGAAGCATGGAGAAGGGATGTGTTAGCACTTAAAAAAGACACAAAAAACAAATCTGACGTCTAACCAGGAGCAAAGCCCCATTGCCAGTGAGGCAAAGTTGTACCCGTGTGCTTGCCCACCGTGAGGATGAATGAAGCAGGCACAAGTCAAGAGGAAGGGCGACCCACATTCGTACTCTGGACGCGTGGTCAAACAGAAGCTCTAAGAGGGAATTCTCCGACTTCCATGGCTTGGGGTTACTTTAAGCAGCGTGCTGTGCAGCCGTGCTTAGAACGGTGTGACAGAGAACTGCAAAGTGCCTGTCAAAACCCTTGACAAGTGAAAGACAGGCAAACTGGGGGGGATGCGCACGCTCCCTCCTCCCAGCCTGTGAACACCTGCTACTGATGGAGCAAGCTGAGAGACGCATTTGGCACATGTTGGCAGCACCAGCGGATTCAGTCCCTCCTCATGATTTCACGAAAACTGGTTCTTTTCTCTGCAGCTTCTGCTACACAAGTTCCTTTCTGTTCCCTTTGCTGTATAGTTAACTGTACATATCCTATTAAATATCATACCCCATTGGTAGAGAGCTTTCCAATCACCAGGCATTTTCACTCATTTACAAGCTTGCACAACCAGCCAGGAGAACAGGTAGGTCAGTTCTCATAGTTCCCATTTTACAGATGAAAAAGTGGAAGTGGTTCAGGAACTGTGCAGTCGCCCAGGACGCAGCAGATTTAATCAGGGGAGCGCAGATATTTGGCACCTTGGTAGGGTGCTCTTTTTATACTGGCTCTCAAAGAAGGAAATGAGACGTGTCTATTGCAATGTAGTATTCTGGGAAGGAAGCAGTTTAGTCTGTGCATTTTTTAAAGCACCAGAAATTCAATTTGCCTCCCTCAGAAGGAAGTGCCATTGACTGTTTTGGAAGCCTGGGGTTCAGACGGGCTGTCTAGAGCAATGCGGGCAAAAGACTGCTACAGAATCAGCTATTTGCAAACTGTTTGTCCCTAAACGAGTTACCTCTTCTGAGCCTCAACTTCCTGATTCGTAAAATGTTGACGAATAGTCCTACCTGCAGGTTTTGTGGGAACTGAATGTGTGTTTGGTGACTGGTAGACTAGGCAGGTAATAAAGGATCACCAGGATCTTTGTTTGGATAATATAAATGATATATCACCAGCCCATGGAGGACTCACTGGACTTGAAGCCAGGTGGGTGTAATACACAGTATCTGGGCGCCTGGGTGTTTTTCTGGTCTTATCCAGCAACCCAGGCAGATGCTAGGAAAGCAAAATATAAAAAAATTAAAAACCTGCACATTGCTCCAGGCATGCTTTTGTTTACAATTTGTCTCAGTGCATCCCAATTTTTTTACTTTCAAGTGTTTTACTTCGTTTGAAATGTAACTTTAAAATAAATGGCAAATAAATAATAAAAAAGAGAAACAACAAACTATCTAGAAAAAAAGTTATCTTCCGAGGGGGCTCCAGAGTTGGCACTACTGAAGTGCCAGCTGCCAGTTTGTTTTATTATTACTTAGTTTAAATATATCTGTGGCTGAGGGGGAGGAGGGCAACAGACAGCAGCTTTGGCTTCCTGCTCTGCTTGATGCTTGCTTATTTCACCAAGATGACTGTGGGACTGACATACTTTTCCTTGGCATGAGTTCTAAATGTAGCCCTGCATTGCACGCTGTCTCTGCCACTGTCCCCACCCTTATGAGTGTGGGCTTCCTCATCTGGAAATCAGGAATGATCTTACCATGCCCATCTCACAGTTTTTTAAATGTAGATCCAATAAGATAAGTGGAAATGTTAAGTCTTTGTAACTGTGTGGCACCCATTTCTTTCATCCAGTTATGTTTTTTTGAAAGTAAGCAGTGCCACTTTTGGGAAATGGAGTTACTCCTTATTAAGCCTTCCAAATCCAGGATCTTCTGTGAAATAGTAGACATTCTTTCTCTTTTATAACTAGTGTAGCTCTTCAAAAATACTATTGTGATACTAATTACTGACTAAATATCATGATTTCTTGAACTTGCTTTTTCATATACCTTGTTAAATAATACTTTCAGCTTTTAATCTTTCCAATCAGAGGTCAAGCCATCAGGTCTGGTACTTCTTCCTTTTGATAGTTCACACACTATTCTACAAATCCTCCTCCCTTTCTCTTACCTTTGACTTGAAACTGACAACTCTTCCCATTGGGGGGTATAGCTGCCCCTTTTGGTAACAGAGTCAAATGGAACACCTACCTGGGCTTGGTAGGCTACAGTGTATTTCAGGTGCACCTGAGTGACATTTTACTTATTCTACAAAACCCTATGTGATCTTGACACCAGTTGACACTATATCATGTTTCTAACTCAGCTTTCTCTCAGGGTCAAGGTCAGCTCATGCACTCCAGCTGATATTCTCTTTCTCTATATTTGAACTTTCACTGGACCATCATGGCCAGTTGAGGACCTTTATTTATTTGTGCTGATTTTCAAATTACCATTAAGTCTCTTTTTACATTCAGGATTTCCTCCTACTGAATTTAGCTTTCACTTATTTTTTTGAACACACAAATATATATACACACACATATTATGTATATGAAAATAATACACATCAGTTTCTGCCAAGTCAGTTTTCTTTTAATAAGTCATTTAGGTATATTCAGACAGGGAACAAAAAAGAATGCAGAAGTTTAGGCTTTAAGTCTCAGGTCTGCCAAGGGTGATCTTAAGTCCATGGTAATGATCCTCAAATTTACATTTCTAGACCCAAACTCTTGCCTGACCTCCAGACTCATGTATTCAACTGCCTCTTGATGTGGACACTTGGATGCCTAACAGGGGTCTTAATGAATTTAACACACCTAACACCGAACTGTTGACTTCTTTATTTCACTTCCCTCATCTCTTTGTCCCCAGCTTAATAAGGAGCATCACCATCCTTCCAAATGCTCATGTCAAAAGGCTTAGAAGCATCTCTGATTCTTCTCTTTTTCTGACATCTCACATCTGACCTCTCAGCAAATCCTATTAGCTCTAGCTTCAGAATATTCCCGAAATCTGACGCTGTATCACTACCTGTCACCCTCCGTCAAGCCATTGCCAGCCTTTGCCTGGAGTCTCTATAATCCTCTCCTGACCATTCTTCCTGCTTCTTTTCTTGTATCTCCTTCAACTCCACTCCACAAAGCAGCCAGAAAAACCAGTTCAAGTGTAAATTTCATCTTGCCACCTCCTTCCTTGAAATCTAACAATATCCAATCTTTCTCCCAGCACATTCAGAGTAAATTCCCAGTTTCTTATCTTGGCCTTGGAAGCCATAATTGAATAGTGGATACTTCTCTGATCTCATTTCTTTTGCTGTTTCTCACAGCATCCCAACCATACTTCTAGCTGTCTTTCAAGCA
Organism: Galagoides demidoff; assembly: GCA_963574575.1. Taxonomy (NCBI): domain Eukaryota; kingdom Metazoa; phylum Chordata; class Mammalia; order Primates; family Galagidae; genus Galagoides; species Galagoides demidoff. The sequence continues at coordinate 33,127 of CAUYQV010030955.1, read as the reverse complement.
GGCGTAGCACCTTCTCGCTCCTAAGTCTCCACACTGACCTCTTGCCTCTGCCTTGGGGAGGTGCTTGTTTGCTCACACTCTCTGGAGCATCTCCTATCATCTCCAGACGAGCTCCCATGTCTGGTCCTATGACTCTGTTTCTCTGCCATACTTTATTTCTCTTGTCAGCACCTACCTCTCTCTACCTGACATTCCGCTCAAACTCTACATGATACAAGGGCTGCCTGGAAAGTATCCAGCCACATATGCCTCTATTTTTCATAGCACATAGCTGGGTGTCTTCCGGACAGCCCTTGTACTTCTTCACTTTTCAATTAAATGTAAATCTCACGAGGACATAGACTTAGTGTATTTTGTTTGTGACTTTATCCTTAGTACCTAGAAGAGTCTCACATCTTTAATAGGAACTCCATGAACAAAACATGTAAGCACTGGACCTGCTTTTTTACTATAAAAATAAAGGTTTTAACCAGATGATTTCTGAGATCACCACTGACTTTAAAGCCCATGATTGATTACTTTTTTTCATGATTTATAATCTTACTTTCCTGTGTACAGAAAAATAACTGAGGCAGAAAATAGTCACACAGGAGGCAATGAGCTGAACCATACAGTAACTGTACCATAAATTTTCTGGACTTGATCTCAAATGTTTTTCTATTTAACTTTATTTCCTAAAATGTAAATGACTATAGAAAATAAATTAGTACAGTGAATGCCATGGGTGCAATTGGGTTTGCCAAAATGAGCAAATCCAGACCTGGGTTTGGATTTTCACATGGAGTTATGTAGGCAAGGACCTCCTGAATTGTTCTGTTTGTGGTGCTACATTTTAGGTGTTGCCCCAGTAGTGTGTTGTCATCAAAGTGAAAGATCATACAAGAGTGAGAAACTTTTGGCCTTCTGATTTCAAGACTATTTTTTATGCACCCAATGAGGCCAGAAAAACTTTATCTTTCTCTGTTGCACCCCTTTTAAAAAGAGGATTTGTTCTACAAAATTCAGAGTCAGTCAAAATCTTCTACACTGAAGGACCTAGAAGGCCACAAGTTCCCTACGACCTGGGCTTCATTTATTGAAAAGATCAATTGAGATAATGAAATAGCTTCATGAAAAAATCAATGTGTGTGCTTAACGTGGAGAGAGAGGCAGAGACCTCTTGCTTAACAGTCATTCATTCTGCAAGCCTGTTTTGGCTTCCTCTCAGCATGAGGAAACTTGGAATCAATTTAAGAGTAATACCAATATACCAATACCAGTACAATTTTTTGCTGATGAACAAGGAGATGGTACAGTTTATTTCTAAATACTCTAATCCTTAGTCAAGTACTCACATAGAATACAAAGGATGCAAATTGTTCCAGCCAGCAAATCTCCCGAGGCTGAATCTGGGTGTGGTGTCCCACATCTCTGGGTTGTCCCCACTTCCAGCCTCTGATTCACTAGGAATTCAAACCTCTCTTCATGCAGCCAGGGTCTATTTGACCACTTAGCATTTTTCTCCTTGGTGCCTTCCTCAGCTTCTCAACTCTCTGGGACAAGTTAACAATTATTTTTCTTGGGGGGGGGGGGTCATAAGGAAGGGGGGAATACTTGAGATCATCCTACAAACGGAGGATTGGTAAGACCATGGGACAGTGTTACTCTGTCAAAATAAACCTCTCCTTTACATAGCTAGAGGGTTTTTTTTTCCTCATTTAATATGAAATACCAGATTTTTCCTTTTGCTTTTGTGCGTTTAATTTCCTAGGGGAAAAAAATGGGAGTGAAATAAGTTTATCTTATCACAATTAACAAAATAAGATAAAAAGAGGGTTCAAAGAGGTCTTTTTCATAAAATGGTTTATAGGAAAAATCAAGACAAGGGTGATAAGAAAGAGTGGCCAAAAAGCATCTTGGGGACACTAAAAGGACAAAGTACTAAAACCCAGCATTCTCTTTCTCACACTATGACCTGTATGTAATACATGTATAAATTTAGATTTTCTATAGTAGCTCAGAATTCTGCCTGAGGGTGTCTCAGATACAGACCCGGTCTTGCTTTGGCAAGTTGTAAATGAGAGACATCTACAGCAAGTCAAAAGGTTAGGTAGCCCTTGACTGGCAGGTTTGTTGCCAGAATTATAGGCAAGTTTAAACCTTGGCTTTGTAGGTATATTGCTGAAAATGAAAAGAAAAACCCACCAATGCCTCTGAGCACCTGAGATTAGAATGTGCAAACCATTGTGCTCAGCATTCCAACCGTAGTCCTGAAATACCCTGTCGGGCAGAGTGGGGAGCCATAAAATGCGAAGTCAAAAGGCTGACTGAGTTGTCAATGAAAGGTTCATTACTAACTCTGATGTGCTCCTTGGCATTTTCCCAGACAATCTGAGGCTGTGACATTAACATGTGGTTCTTTATGTGAATCTGAGTCTTGACACTTCTCCAGAAAGAAATGGAAGTGGGAGAAAAAGCAAAAATATTTGAATTTCTCCTGCCTTTGTATTAAAAGCCCAGAATAGTGAACAGTATATATATGGTATACATATATATAATATATATTTACATAAATATAAATGATACTTCCCAAACTAAAGTGTAGGATTAGTTTTGTGTTGTTCATATATTTGTAATGATATTTATCCTCCTTTTCAGATACTTTTTAAATAAATCTGCACATGCATATTCAAAAAGATTTAAATGTTTAAATAACTGGGAAAAGGTGAATTACTCCCTAAGGCCATTACTCCCTGATGGTTAATAAATTTAAAGAAAAAGAAAGACAAAAATGGCCCTTCTGATTTGTATAACAGAGCAATCCAATGGTCTTTTCCAACTGAGAAGAGCAACTTCTAAATATATATCTGTATCCAAGATTTGGACTGCTTTTTGACAACACACGACATAAATCCTGCTTAGGGAATAATTGCCTGGGATGGTGCCAGGTTGCCAGGTCATTCAAATCGATGCTGTGTGCTATTGCACACTTAAAATTATTTACACTGCTCTTATCCTAGCTACAATCTGTTCTCTCGCTAATGCAGTGGAGAGCAATTTACTCCAGAATACCAAAGTCCTTCTGATTTCATTTTTGCTCCCACATCTGCTGCTGTGAGCCCAAGTCCCAGAAAGAAAACCAAATAAAGAAGCACATGGATGCTTTAGAGAATGTGGGTTTTAGAGTAAACATCAAGGAAATTTTCAAATTTCTATTTCTGACATTCTGTTCTAATTAGCTTTATGTTTGGTTGCAGTTGCTCCTTTAAGATATTTTGAAGAAGGTCTTCTATCTTTTCTTCCTTCTTCTTCCTTCCTCCCATTCTTCTTATGTGGATACATCTTCCCTTCAGGATCAAGGCAACTGATGATTCTTTGGCATTTTTCATTTGAAATAAGATTGTGATCTGTGATTTATGTTACTTACACCATTGAATGCTTGTTTATGAGTTTGTTTATGAAAGGTAAGAGAATTCTGATGGGCTACAACTGAGACGATTCATAAACCCTAGAAGATATAAAATATCAATGTTTTGTTTAAATTTTAATTGTTGCATTATTCACTCTTCATGTTACCTACATCCATCCAAAGATGAAAGTTTTGTATATTCATATTTTTACAAAAAAGCAGAGGATAGTTAGAAATTGATTGAGATGGCAGACGCTATAGATTGTGGGTAACTAGTAAAAATTAAATAAGTCTTATTGTCCATTATTGTAAGCCAACAAGCTCTGGGTGGGCAGAGAAGGAAGGCAGAAAGCCCCATGTCACTGGTGACACTGTAAACAAACCAAAGGGTAACAGAAGTAAAGGCCTGGAAAAGGGCAAAATGTTTATGAGTGGTATCCTCTCACCCTTTTTGGGAATTAAAACCTGCATTCCTGCCCAAGGCCAATAACCAAAAGGTCAGAGGAGTGCTCTTTGTTCTTTGTTTTCTAGTGTCTCAAACCACAGGAGATGGCTCAACAGAATTATCTAGGCAGAGGTTATGAGATCAGTGTGCCTAAGACCCACCTAAAATCCTCGTTAAAATTGCTGAATTTCTGGAGTCTGCAGGTTCTCATTAGGAAGGTCTGGATTGGAGCCCAAGAAACTGCATTTTAAGAAGCTCCCTAGATGACTCTAATATAAGTGATCCATGAACCATACTTTAAGAAACTCTACTAAGAATCTGTATGAAAGTACAGATGTTATAAATAAAAACGTGTAGCTTTCCCCTCCAAGAAGGCTTTGCATTTGAAATATTGTTCCACTGTTAAGAATGATGTCGATACTGAATAGTCCTCTTGAGATCTACAAATAGTCCATGAGTTGTGATTTAGCCACCCAAGAGCTATTGTATTGCTGTTATTTTTCTTCATAGAAGTTCCTTAAACCTTATGGAAAGAATTTTTCATTGTTGTTGGGGAAGGGAGATAACAAGAAATATGGAAGACAGCTCTCACTTTATATTTCCTTTCTCACAGCAAGTTGAAACAAGAGAGGTTAAAAGTCCACCACCCTTGGAATCAAAAACAAAAGTATTGATTTGTGATTTTCTGAGAACATAAATTGGTATCCATCTTTGCATTTTTAGCACTTACCTGCAACGTTGCTTTACCTACTACCTTGCACTTAATATGCTCTTGCTAAACATCTATCAAATGTGAGTGGAGTTTGAGCAGTTTCTGGCCTGAACTTATAAAAACTCTAACACAGCAACAGATATATCCTAAATTCCTAGCTCCAAAGGGGCAGAGATATTTATTTATTTATTTAGCCCACCATTGTGTATAATAGACGCTGAACAGGTGTTTGTTGATTGAATGAATGTGTAGGTATATACAGACACGGAGATATAAGAGTAATTTTTTTCTACTACATCAGATTTTCAAATCAGTTTTTTTTTTTCCAGCAACATAACTTTTTTTTCAAAGGAAAAATTGTGCAAAACCCCATTAGATAAGGCTGATAAAAGCAAAGTTGAGAGATTGGGGATTGAGAATCCTCTGTGCTTCTCCACAATATTTCAGCCACAAACACTTCATGAACCAATTCCTCTCAGCCTAGTTCAAAACCACTCGTCTAGAAAACATTCACAAAGTTCATACGCAACTTTTTACACTTCCAACTCTTAAACATTAGTATTCTGGGTTATTTAGAAAAAAAAGTATGTGGTCCATTCTTTTGGTAATATTCAGGAAAGATTTTCTTCACAGTTGACATACATTTTAATCTTCTAGCCATAGGATATGTATACCCTGCACTTTTTCCTTCCTTTATAAAATATGATATAAAAATATCATGCATATGTAATTGGGAAATAGTTATTCTAAACATTTTTTATTAGTTTATTAATTCATCTTAGCTATTGCTTCTATCATACCTACTACTTTTTATAGTAGACTGGTAGCTTTTTTCCCTAATGCTTACTCATAAGGTTCCTACTGGTTCCTTGGGTTATCTGGTGGAAATAAAAATAATAGTAGCCCCGGACTCCTGTCCCACCTCCACCGTCACCATTGTCCTCATGGGTAGAAACATCAGTCAGGCAGGCCAATCAGTTCACCCATGCCCCCAGCTGCAGTGATGGGCTCTGGAGTGAGCAAGTGACTTGGGGCTGTTAGATGGGTGCTGGGAGGGAAATACCATTTTTTCACTCTGCTGATAAAAGTGGGAGTTTGGGGATGCTGGTGACCATGTTGCTCACCACAGAGGAGGAAGTTTGCCTACTGATTGAAATCAAGGAGAAATAAGCAGAGATGAGACAGGAAGTGACCTGAAAACATCATGTTGACTGTTGGGTTTAGCTGTTTCCCATGCTGTTCCACCTCTGACTTATCAGTTGTGAGAGCTTAAACATTCCATTTTCTTTTAAAATAGACTGAGTTGGTTTCTGTCATATACAATGAAAAGATGTTGTTTAAGTAAAACACCAATTGTATGTAGAAGAACATGAGGAATTTATGAACTTAAGGAACACTGAAGAGCATTCATTGTATTAATAAGAATTTTCTCTTATTTTCTTTCTTATTTATAATCTCAGAAGAACCATGTAAACTAGATGAGGAATTTTACTGTAGAATGTTGAAACCTTGTAGTTAATAATACTTTTTGGAGCTATGAGGATTGTGATATTATATTTTATTTTGACAATGATCATTGATGTTCTATGTTATATGTACTGTTTAAAGTGAGGCAGATGAAAACAAGTAAGCAGTGGGTGTTTCCATTTATTTAAAATTTCTTCTGTGTGTTCTATTTGTAGTTTCCAATTTTTAAAACAGAAATTATGCATTAACATTTAAATTCTTTTTGATGATTATAACAATTAACATTTAATTAGGACTTAAAATGTGCCGAACACATTCCAGGCTAAGGAAGTATGTGCATTAAATCAGGTAATTCTCACAACAGTCCCATAGGTTAGTGCGGTAGCCAACCATCCAGACAGCTTCCAGTAATACTTGCTTCCAGGTGTTTATACCCTCATATAGGCTTCACACTGAAATGGGCTGAATTCTGTAACTAATGGGATATTGTAGAAAGGAAGATGTGGGATTTCTGAGGCGAAATCAAAAAATATGATGCAGATTCTTCTACCTTGCCCTCTCTTGGATTCCTTACTCTCAAGGAAGCAAGCTGCCATGTTGTGAGGATACTCAGGCAGTCCTGTACAGTTTACAAAGTGATGATTTCAGGCCTCTTGCTGAAAGCCTTGACCAACTCATCATCCATGAGAGAAAGCCCTGCTCAAGCCTTCAGATGACTGAAGCTCCAGTCGACATTTTGAGCACAACCTCGTCAGAGAGCCTGATCCAGAACCACCTAGCGAACCATTGACTGTTCTCAAACGTTGACTCACAGAAATGCTGCCATAAAAAATATTTGTGTTTTTTTAATTATTAAGTTCTGATGGAAATTGTTATGCAGTAAGAATTAATATACTTGTTTAAGGTGACAGATATGCTAATTACTGTGATTTGACCACTACACCTGGTATGTATTGAAATATCACTAAGTACCCCATAAATACAATTATTGTGTGTTCATTTAAAAATTACAGAAACATCTGAGGCCTTTTAGATTTCAGAGTAGTGTGCTATCTACTGCAGGTGCATATCCTGGAAGGGGGAAAATAATGGAAGCTGTGACAACTTTTATAGATGTTACAAGGTTTTGAGGCAGAAGCAAAGTGCCTCACAAATAATAAGACTCAGTAAGTGCCTTAAACTAATAAATACTCCATATATTTAATCCACAAATAATTACAGCATTGAATTTTAAAAAAGAGTAGGAAGAAGAATGGCTCACAATTACAGGGGAGAGAGAGGAAAATGGATGTATGCTGGTATGCCTATAACAGAGGCCGCTGCATGTCAGTCCTCTGCGGCCTTGTCTACTATTCCTGTCCTTTGCCACACTCTCAGTCACTGAACTTCCCAAATCTTTGCCTTAACCAACTGCTAAAAACAAACAGGGCCCCCATCTGCCCCTCACAGTCCCCACCTTTCTCTATCACAGTCAGGTACACGCAGCTCTTGGCTGTCTACCGCACACACACCAATGCCTCACAAGAAGTACTGCTCTGTAGTGCGGTGAGAATGTGTGTCTGTGCACCTGGGTGTGCCTGGTGCCCTCCACTCAGCTGCATTTTCAGGCAGCTGTAGTCAGTACCCTCCGACCCACTCATCCCTTCTATTGTAACCCCAAGCACAACTTCCTTCAGATTACTCTTTCCTTTTGCTTATTTCCAGAATGTTGAAAGGAGAACTCTGCTGGCTAGAGCAGAACCATACGAACTACACAAAACATGAAGCTAAAGTCACAACAAAATCAGCAGGATAGAGAACAAGAGGGGAAGGAAGCATTGCTCATGCAGGCAAACCCCAGGGAGCCCCGAAACACCCAATAGTTCTGCCTAGAGAGCAAGACCCTCAGAAAGCAAATATTTCATAGAAAAGAATGGCTTGAAGTTAGCATTTTGTTAGCTCTTCTAACCACCATAGTCCTAAGGTGAAAGCGGGTGACGGGGGAAAACATTCATGGAATACCAAATTGAGTGCTCATGGAGCATGGATTTTGGTACAAGCTTTGCCAAAGCTAGCTGTATAATCTTGGCAAATGTTTCCATCTCTCTGAGCCTTATTTTCTTTCTATACAAGATGGTGGTTTAATTGCAAAGTTCTTAAAGTCACTTCCTGCTTTAACATTTTTTTCTGTGATTTTCAACTGGTGTGCTACAAATATATATATTTTGCAGTTTTTTGGCCGGGGTTGGGTTTGAACCTGCCACCTCCAGCATATGGGGCTGGTGCCCTATTCCTTTGAGCCACAGGTGCCACCCCTGCAAATATTTTTAAAGATCATTTATTAAATTATTTTCAAGAGAAGTTCAAAGTACAATAAGTAAAGTCTTCTTCTTACTTCTTTTTTGATCAACATAATTTTAAGTGTACCACAGAACTTTAACTATAGGTTCAAATGAAAAAAAAATTTTAAATGCTGAATTGGAGGGTGATTAAGAATGCAGAGATCATTGAAGAGGGAGCCACATTCAATGAAAATTACAGAAAACACATTCAATAAGGGAAAAGTTAAAATAATTATGTTATAGAAGTGATACAAGTGAGCAATTAATGTCTTTATTTTAGCAGAGGAATGTTTTTATTAAGATAGTGATCAGCTGGTCTAAATTTTCACTTTGATCAGCATAAGAGGAAATGAGTTTTAATTGCTGAGGTTGGTCTTAAAGGGAACCTACTTCACTGGTCTGGATACTAAAATTGCAATAGGTAATGGGGAAGATGTATCATCTCCTCTCAAAGCAATTTTCAAAGAGTATATGTAATGATCTCTTCAAAATGGTGTATTCCAAGCAGAAAAAAATGCAGGTAACTTTTTATTAATCCTTTGATTTCGTAGGTTTTATGGACAGAATATTTCAGGTAAGAGATTAAAAATCCTCTATTTCAGCCCTGACTTTCTTCTTTTCTTTCTTTTTTTTGAAATAGTCTCATTATGTTGCCCTTGGTAGAGTGCCGTGGCATCACGGCTCACAACAACAACCTCAAACTCTTAAGCTTAAGCAATTCTCTTGCCTCAGTCTCCCAAGTAGCTGGGACTACAGGCATCTGCCACAAGACCCAGCTATTTTTTTTGTTGCATTGTTCTTTGTCAGGTCCCGGCCAGTTCAAACTCACCTGCCTCTGTGTATGTGGCCTGTGCCCTAACTGCTGAGCTACGGGCCCTGAGCCCCGACTTTCTTCTTTTCCATTATCCATCTGCTGCCCATCTCCCACAAGGAAGCTCACAGTGCTTGAGGGCAGAAGACGTGTAATCAAAAGACAAGGAGGAAATGACATGGTAAGTGCCACCAGTGTGCCAGCAGGTATTTAACCACTGACTCTAAGGAGAGGGACACTCCCTGATTTGTAGTTCTTTGCCAGTTTTCATGGTGTAACACTCCCACTGTGGCTGATTTCAAGCTATCAATAGGCTGAAAATTTCTAAAAAATCAGTTCTCACGGAGTAGTGTAAGCCACTTCTCTAGCAGAGCATTGAATAGTTATTAGTGATGTGATTTAGAGGCTTACTACTGAATCTGCCAAGAGCAGAAAAGTTGTCAAGGGCTGGGATAATAAGTGGCAGAGGAAGGTGTGGGAGTATAGTGACTTAGGGACACAAGTAGTTTGCTATAATAGAGTACTGGGTTTGTGATAGGAAATCAGAATAGAGAAGGAGGATGAAGAGAGATTGTGAAGGTCCTGTGAGCCACTCTAAGGAGTTAGGGACATATCTTGCAAAGAGAAGGGACCTGGAACATGTCATGGTGGTGACTCAATGCAGGGTAATGGTAAAAAAACAATAAAAAATTTATTTTAGTAAAATAACTCTGGAGTAATGTGAATGCTGGACATATGCTGAGTCCAACTTAAATATCTTAAGCAAAAGGAGAAAATTGTTACAACAGTTACAGCTTTGGGGCAACTCGGGTGGTTCTAATGAAACCCAAAGGCCGCTAAGCTTTGAAGGATGATACCAAGTATTGGACAGCTGCCATGAATCCGGAACAGGTCCTCTCTCTGTCTCATAAGTTTGCTTCTTTCTTTCTCTTTTTCAGCATAGTGGTTTTCTCAGCAACTTTATTCACATGGTTAGATAAATATCAGTCCCAACGGATGCAACTTAAAATTTCTAAAAATAAAAAAAAAGAATCTAGTTTACTGCCTGTCAGGATTTACAGCCTATCCAGGCTCCAGTGGCCTAGGAGGTGGTATGAACAAAGAAAGCTGAATTTGAGCCTATAGCTTCAGGAAGGCAGAAGGGTTGGTGTTTGGAGGGGAAGGGACACAATCATCACAAAAAGTCATAGAAGCTGGGTAGAGTTTCTCAAAGGTCTCTACTAGAGATTGAAAGGGAAAGGAAATATTAAGGAAGAGTCAAACTATTTAACACATTCCTATGTGACCTTTAACAAATTGGATTGCCTTCCTCACAACTTAGTTCCCTAACAAATAACATAAAGATAGTAGTCTACCAATCTTACTGGTTATGAGGAATAACTGAGTGAATGCTCATGAAAGAGCTTAGCACAGTGCCTGGTATGTACTAAATCTTAATTCAATACTTATTTGTTATCATTGTGACTTTTTTTAAAGAGACAGAGTCTCTCTGTGTTGCTCAGGCTGCTCATGAACCCCTGGCCTCAAACAATCCTCCTGTTTTGTCCTCCCAATAAATGTATTGTCATTAATTTTCAAATTAACTAATAATAGGTAATAAATAATTTTGAAAATACAAAATAATTAAAAATCAAAATCAAGAGGTTCTAACTCAATGAAAATACCTTCATCCCCACCTTCCAGAATGTAACACTTTTAACATTTTAGTGAAGAGTCTTTGGATGACAGAGACATTTGCATTTCTGAGTTAGAATTGAAAGGCCTTTATAATTATTAGAATATAGGCAATAAGGCGGTGGAAAACTTAAAAGAGTTGGGACCATGAGTCGATGGACATACTGTTAAGTGAGTTCGGAAGAAATAGAAACAAGAGAAAAATTTATATGAAGAGAGCAAAAGATATATTTGGTTAGAGACGCATTTATATTAATGGATATGAGACAGCCTGCTATATCACTAGAAATATTTTTTGCTCCATGCCTTAGCCCATTTATGACACTTTAACAAAATACCATAGATTCAGTAATATATAAAGAACAGAAATGTATTTATCATAGTCCTGGAGGCCCAATGTTCAATATCAAAACACCAGCACGTTCAGTGTTCTCGTGTTCTCACATGGTGGACAGGACGGACAGCCAAAAAGGGGCACCTAAGCTATTTCCCTCCAGCCCTTTTATAAGATACTAATCCTTTTTGACATGATCACTTCCCACCTTTTAATTCCACCATAAGGAGTAATAAGTTGCAACATGAGATTTGGAAGGAACACATTTCAGACCATAGCACTTCATTATTCTGATTACATGTACAGCAAGCAATGTCACATTTAAGTTTGAGATATCCCAGATATATAATAATAGAAGAAGAATGTCCTCTCTGGGGAATTCTGATCACTAAACAGTAATATCCAATATGGATTCTTAAGAAACACAGTTTTTAAATTCTGTCTCTTGGGAACTCAACATAAATCAGCCACCCATCTTTCCACTGGCCCCAAGTCTATAGCCCATGTCCATTTCAAGGAAAGAATCACTCCTGAAATATAGGACCTTAAATGAACAATAACTCAACGTGTATACACACATATACATGTATACATATTAACACACATATCATAAATATCTAAAATTTTCCTGTCATAAAAGAAGGTCACACAAGGTCACACAACTAGTAAGTGGTGGAGCCAGAATTTAAACTAAAGTGGTACAATTCAAAATCTTCTAACAGCTGGCCCAGCAGAAGTATCAGATCTGATTGATGCTAGCTTTGATCTGAGCCTGTCCTGGACTCTTATTCAAAAGGCAATCAGGATGTTAGTTGGATATTACTGTGCAAAGAAAGTTTCATTTCTTACCTGCAAAGGTGAGGACTAACTTCTGTAATGAGATGACTCATTCACATGCTGCCCCAGCATAGCTTGGGCTCTATGCTACTGACTTTCAAATTTTTTTTTGTTGTTGTTGTTTGTTTGTTTGTTTTTGAGACGGATCCTCAAGCTATCCCCCCGGGTAGAGTGCCATGGCATCACAGCTCATAGCAACCTCCAACTCCTGGGCTCAAGGGAGTCTCCTGCCTCCGCCTCCCAAGTAGCTGGGACCACAGGCGCCTGCCACAACGCCCGGCCATTTTTTTGATTGCAGTCATCATTGTTGTTTGGCAGGCCCCGGGCTGGGGATTCGAACCCGCCACCTTACGTGTATGTGGCTGGCGCCTTAGCTGGTTGAGCCACAGGCGCCAAGCCTCTGGGGTATATATCTATTTTGATTTTGACTATATTATTAATCTTTGCCAGTGAGTTTTAGGCTTTTTATGTTTTTAGGTTACTAACTAGCATTCTTTCGTTGAATTTGAAGAACTCTCTTTAGCATTTCTTGTAAGGCAAATCAATCAGTTAATTTCCTTAGCATTTGCTTGTCTAGAAACTCTTTATCTCTCCTTGATTTTGGAGAGATATCTTTGCTAGTTGTGGTATTCCTGGTAAACAATTTCTTTTCTTCCAGTACCTTAAATATATCATTCCACTCTCTTGGCCATCCATGTTTGCGCTAAGAAATCCCTCATGGCCTCAATGGAGCTTCTTTGAATGGGAAGGGTTGCTCCTCTCTTACTGCTTTCAATTTTTTTTCTTTGTATTTGACTTTTAATCATTTCATTTTAATGCATCTCAGTGTAATCTTTTTTGGGTGGATTCTGTTTCAAAAAATTCCAAGCTTTATAGATTTGAATGCTTCCCAAATTTGGGAAGTCTTCTGCATCCTTTAAATAAGATCCCCCTTGTCTTTTATAATGTGTATTTAGCTCTCTGAATGGTGTCTCACATATCCCAGAGGCTTTCTTCAGACTTTTTTATTCTTTTTTTCTCTTTTCTCCAATGACTGGATATTTTAAAGTGCATTTTATTTGGGTTCATAGATTTACTTATCTTCCTTGGGCAAATCAGCTGTGGACTATTTGTTGCATTTTAAAAAATGTTATTCTTGAGTTCCAGAGTTTATATTTGGTAATTTTTTTTTTAATGATTTTCATCTCTTTGTTCTCATTTTGTTTGTGTACTTTTTTTTATACTAATTTTACTGAATTCTTTATCTGCTTTCTCTTATAACTTGTGGAGCTTCCTTAAAACAGTTAATTTGAATTCTTTTTCAGACTACTTATAGATGTTTTTATCATTAGGGTCAATTTCTGGAGTTTTACTAGTTTTCTTTGGTGATGTCATGGTTGCCTAATTATTAATTTTATCTGTAGTCTTGTGTTTATGGCTGTGTATCTGAAGGAGCAAGCATCTCTTGGCAGACTAGTTTGGTAGCTGTAGAACTTTTCCTTCTGGGTTTCTGGCCTGATAGGACTGCCTTTGGAATTGCAGTTGATTGGTGCTGAAGCAGGGTCATGGGGCTGCTGCTGGGTCTGTGAGCCGCTTGTTAGGTGTGGTCTTGTCAGATTCAGGTTGATGGAATATCTCTCAACAGGCGAATGGGACTGCCTCTGGGACCCAGTCAATGGGATTATCTCAAGGACTGTGGTTGAACACAGCTAGAGATTGGCCAGAGGCCTGTGTCAGTTTCATAGTCAAGTTTGAAGCTGTGAGCTTGTTGCCAGTGGTGTGGATGGATGTGGCCCCTGCTGAGGCTCTGAGTGAGTCCCTGGAAGGGGAGCACTGCCTCCCCAGCAGTGGTAGGGAGGGGCTGGAGCCATTTTGGAGGGCTGCTTCAGGATCGCTAGTTGGATCTGGGTTTGGAGGACTTGTTACCAGAGTCATGGACAAGTGTTGCCCCCAAGAGTTGGGCCTAGTTGGGGATGGGGCTGCTTTCAGTCTGATGGGACCATACTCAGTAAGCTTGGCACTGGCGTGTGGGTCTGTCTTCTCATGGTGGTCTCAGGCTTCACTGGGGCTTCATGTGCCTGGATCCCAAAGTTCTACAAAGGCATTTTTGTCCACAGATGGATGTGAGGTCACATTTTTGTCTGACTGATGTTAGCTCGGTACCTTTTATTCTGCCACCTGGCTGATGTCACCTTCCCAAGATGTATTTTTGAGGAATAACAATAGAGTCAATGTCTGCATCTGTGAGAAATGAAGGTAGAAGCTTCCGTGAACTACCTTTTTCTAAGTTTGGATATCGAACCAAGCTTATACATTATGTATGAAGCTTTTGACATGTAGGCTATAATGAATTTGTTAGGATCTCCTAGGCTGCTGACCTACAGTGCTGACAAAACAACTCTTAGCCTTAGGTTTGAGTGAGAAAATGACCTTTGGGAGTTTTTAGAATGTTATCAAGTTGCTTTTTAAAAAATCAATACCATGGATGATTTGTTATTAGAATTGAGGAATGGGCAGGAGATAGAGTTTTAGGCCTAGATATCAAGCATCAATGTATTCTCAATTGTTTTGTTGATTCTCTGAGTGAGTCACTAATTCACTCATGGCACAAAAGGAGGTCAGAAGAAGAGTCATTATCTGAGCTCTGTGACTCCAGAAATTTTCTGCACTTGTATCTCCTTTGGCTCCTGAAGTTCACCACGACTAGGAAAAGGACCCTGTGAGGAAGGAAGAGTGTAAGGACGGGTTCAGGGAGGAACAGTGTTAGTGCCTTTGTTATCATAAATCTCTTCTCCTATAAGAAAAACTGATAAAGAGATTGGAACAGAAAGGTAGGAACCCGGTTAGGAGGCGCAAACATGAACGCCTCTCTCCCGACCGTCCGCCCTGTGACCTTTCTGAACCCACTTATTTTTCAGTTGTGTTCTTGTCCTCACTCATTAAATTTCTTCTTTTTTCCACATCCATATTTAGAGCTGTTCTTTTGCACAGGAGAATACTCCACTTGTGTGAGTTTCGTGTGTCTCCTTTAAATATATCGTGAGCCTAGCTTCGGTCCCTACTGCATCAAGAATATTTGTTTCACAAGCACAGGAATAATACACTTCAGATGCACTAACGGGACCACGGTTAAGTGAACACTGTTCTTCATTCCGTATCATCTAGCACTCTGCTTTTAAAGAAGAGTAAGTTTTTTATTATTCGAAGCCATATTTAACCAGAAGAATTTTTTTCCAGAGTTAGCCACTCAATCACAGAGTGGAAATGAAAATTGTATGCTACGTATAGGCCAAATGCGACTGTCTTATCGAACATTTAGCAGATTGTACCAATGCTAGGATTATAGAGAATCTATCATGAGAAATCATAAGTTACAGGCCCAGAAATGCACTGAATTTCAGGCAGATGTGTTGCATGTTGAATTATAATCCTTACTGCAGCCTCTCGACTCTGTTTTAAAGGGGGAACACCGTGGCTCCGTGGCCCTGGTGCTTTGCTTTGTATTCCTTCAGACAGTTTAAGTGACCACAATTGAATCCCCTGTTAATTTTTGTCCAAACTTATTTTGCTATCGAATAAATGATGCCATTTTGGAATAATTTGTTCAGCAACTGTGATTTTTAAGGTTTCCATTTTTGTTCACTGAACAAATTCTTAATTATCTCAGGGCAATTGAAATGCTCCACAAATCTTTGTGCAGTCAAAGTTATTTCTGTGAATAATGTACAAACCAACCTCTTGGGAGCCCATCTATATTTGAAAGGTTTACTAATGGGCCGCTTCTTCCCCTTGCACATATGCTGGTTTATAATTTACCGCGGTCCTGCCGGAGCTGAGTCTAATCCCACAGCCCTGCCACACATCACAGCACAGAGCTCTCAGCTGCCACAAATCCCTGGCTGGAAACTTTCTGTTCTCTTTTTTCCCCGCAGTTTACGGTATTTTGTTTGTACGGTTTTCATATTTTCAGTTACTTAACTGAGCCCCAAACATGTTAGGCTTTCTGTCATTAAAATCTTTTAATGATTTCCTTCTTTAATGCCATAGATTTACATTTTCTGTATTGTTTTTACATTCTGTCTCAAGACATGGGTTATCATTATTTATTTTTATGATCAAGTGATGGATTCAGGAGTTGAAGCCATTTGGAGTGTTCTGCGGAGAGTGTGGTGGCTGTTTCTCCCGCTGCTGTCCTGACCACCCGTCCTCCTGCCAGATCTGCTGCCTCCTCTGTCTTTGTGGATGTCTCTTCAAGGATGAATCTCTTTGGGAATAGCAGTTGTCTTTCGCCTTTGTGTTTCCGAGGCATATGTTCACACTTGGATTTGTGGAATGGAAGAAAGCCAGGTTAATTATACCTTATTCTCTCGGTTCTTGACATGCATTTTCAAACAGACTGCCATCGTGTTAACATAATGTCTCCTATATTAGGGACCTCTATTAAAGGAAAGGAATATCATTATGTTATATTTAGTTCCTACATCCCTAAGTAATTTAAAGGACAAAATTTAGGAATATGTTTTTAGCATTCCTTCCCCATCCATTGTATTATCTACTTAATTTTTTCCTTAAATACAGCCAAACACCTCTTTTTTGATTTTTTTTTTTAGTATTTCCTCCTCTTTGACCGATTTTTATAATTGTGCTCTTCATCCGACTTCCATTTAGATTCCAAGTAGATACATTTGCTCTGAGGTCTGAAACTGAAGAAGACTTCTGGTCTTTCTTTCAAGAGGAAATTTCCTTCCTGTAATTAGTGAAAATTTCCTTTCGCCTGTTGAATTTAGAGCATATCCTACAGTCAAGCCATTTAACTTAATAATGAAATTTTTTCCCTTTACATCATTTGCAATTTTATTTTATTGGCATAACTCTAAGAATGTATATTTTAAAGGGAAAAAATAATTTGTTTCCTCTCTTTGATATCTGAAAAGTTACTTTTTGCCTCAGTGCTTGAATTTATTAAAAGCTGCATTTACAAAGCATCGTCATTCAGGGCAAGTTGTTGGTTGTACTGATCATCCTTCCGTATCTTTTTCAGTGTTTCCTGAGCTTCTTCACATTCTGGAGACTATCTCAAAACTAGGCACGGGGTCCGGGACACACTGTATTGAAATGCATTTCACCCTCCATTCAATCTTGCTGTGAAACCAAAACTCCTCTAAAAAAGTAAGGTTTATTAATTTAAAAAAGGAAAAAGAAAAGAGTAAAACTAGCCAGATGCCTACAGAGAAGGGATATTCGGGCCGTCTTGGATACAGCAGTGTGGAATTGCCGTGGGAGAATAGCATGAAAGCCGTAATGGCTGATTTACATTGGTAATACAACATTCTCCCTTTCCTATTAAACTTTCTGTCAGGAGAGATGATTAATCATGTGACATTTTCTTTTTCATTACCTTCTCTGTGATGAGAGTGTGAGACTGTGCAGTGCCTATTACATTTTATGAATGATGGCTGGGCGCGGGAACACTGTGATTTGGGTTTTGACTGCACTGCGTTGTTGGCCAACTCTCTCATTGGGTGCGACTACACAGCATTTCAAAGAGTTAGATAACCCTAATGTAGAATTCTAAGAACCTAGAGTCCAAAGGCAACATCAGTCATACAAGGTTATTGTCCTATTAAAATAAGATTGTGGTAAGATATGCTAGTATCGTAACATGAACTGTTCTTGGTAAGAGATTGGTGTTCCAATTAGACAAGTAGCAAATTGAAACCAATCTAATGTACTGCATTCTTTTCCCCTTAAAACATGCAGTAGCACTGATGAGCCATTGGGCAGTTTTAGCATTTTTATTTTATGTCATTTTATTTTTGAGACAGAGTCTCACTATGTCACCCTGGGTAGAGTGCCGTGGTATCACAGCTCACAACAACCTCAAATTCTTGGGCTTAAGCTGTTCTCTTGACTCAGCCTCCCTAGTAGCTGGGACTACAGGCACCTGCCATAATGCCCGTCTATTTTTTGGTTGTAGTTGTCATTGTTTAGTAGGCCCGGGCTGGATCAGCCAGCACCCACCCCTACCCCCAAACACCCCCGTGTACGTGGCCGGCATTCTAACCACTGTGCTACGGGTGCCGAGCTGGTTTTAGCATTTTTAAATATAGATACAAAAGGCACCACAATCACATTTTTGAGCTGTAGAATGTTGACGTCCCATACTGGTCATAAGACTTGTCAGCCTTCCTGTGTAGTAGCAGTAGTGGGGAATGGCTCTAGGACACCGGAAGGAATCAGGTGCAGCAGGACGAGTGACTGTACCTTCTTCCCTTTTTGGTTGAGCCTGTTGTTGTAAGAGATTTTGCTCTTATCAGTCTTGATCAGCCCTCCTCCCTTCTTGGATACCATGACAACATCTACTCTGTCTTCCTGGGGGAACAACTGAGCACCGACCGGGATTTGGGGAAATACGGGATGAAGAGGTTCAACAAAATCTCCTTGCTGGTGTCAAAGGATCGCTATTCTCGGTGATTCAATGCTGTAACAGCTCAGCTCAGATTTCTCAGGTGACTCTGAAATGAATTCCATTGTCTGTAGTTTTCTTGAGTTTTTAATGAGAATGCAAAGTGCTAGTTGATACACTGTCTCTGTACCTCCATCACCTTCATGAAGCAATAACCGCCTTAAAAGCAGCAACTGAGTTTATCATTGTGTATGGTACCTTACAGGTTATAGGCTTTCAATACATAAGTGTAGAACTGAGCTGAGAGCCTAAAAAGGGGAAATAGGCTTACATTCCATAGCAGATCGCTTTTTAATGACTTTCACTGTTGAACTTAGCATGTGGATGTTAAGAGACACGGAATGGCTATTTCTAAACATCTCTTGTGTGTTCTGTTACATTTAGTGAGTCCTACATGCCCAAAGTCATGTTGGGAGCCGGGGACAGAGAGGGAGAATTAAGAGCCCACGTCCTCAAGGGTACCTTTAGGGATATTTGGCTGGAATAGGTGATAGATTAGATCAGAGGTTAGATAACTGTTGCTGAGGTCCAGATAAGTGGTTTAATTCTTTTAGCTTATTTAGCCAGACTGTTCTGGATGGCTTCTCTCAAGCCGACGTTGCCATTCTCTAGTGGGACCAAGTGACAGTGTAAGTCTGAATCTGTGTCAAATCATTACTGTTATGGGGGAAAATCTGCTCAGTGACATCACCAAAGGTGATCAGAGGCATCATCTCCACTTACAAAGAACATTTTCACCTCTAAGACTTTTTTGTTATTGTCGTTCTAGTCTTACGTTATGTAAACTAACTCTTTCAATTTCAACTCTTTTTTATATTCACTTTGTTGAGATAAAACATCTATCTATCTACATAGTTAGATAGAGAGAATGGACACTATTTAATGGCACAGCAAAGTGACTTTCAACTCTTGTTTCAAAATTAACCCTGGATGCCTGAGGGGAGAATGGCACGGTCTGTGGGCCCTGCTTTGTGTGATCAGACTTTAGGTGTTTAGGATAGACTATAGCGCTAGTAGCATTTGCCCAAGATCTGCTAGCCCACGCAAAGTCTTTGAAAGAACTATATAAAGAATATTTTTCTAGAAGAGTGAATTAGAAGAGGTAGCCTTTTGCCTATAGTCTGATGTAGCCCCAAGTTAGGGCACAGTGAGCAGAGCTCAGATTTCAGCCCCACTCATACCCGCTGCTATATCTCTGTGTTTCGGACCAAATGAACAATGCTAGGAGGATGCCCTGACCCTTGATTAAAATAAAATATAATTTGTGCCTCTATTAATGATATATACCTAGTTTTTACCTTTAATATGAGGGCTAATCCTATTTTCATATAGCTCATCCTTTTAAAAATAATAAGTCATTCTTCTGATGGTTGGTGATGTTGAATATTTTTTCCTATGTTTATTGCCACTTTATGTACCTTCTTTTGAAAAGTTTCTGCTCATGTTTTTCCCACTTTTTGATTTTTTTTTCTTTTTTTAGTTTTTCTTGCTCATTTGTTTGACTTCTTTGTAGATTCTGGACATTAGACCTTTATCAGATGTCTAGTTTGCAAATATTTTCTCCCATTCTGTAGGTTGTCTGTTTACTCTATTGATTATTCCCTTTGCCTTGTAGAAGCTTTTTAATTTAATCAGGTCTCATTTATTTATTTTTGTTATTGCCATATTCACCTTTGGCATCTTAGTAATAAATTATTTTCCTAAGCTGATGTCTAGGAAAGTTTTCCCTACTTTTTCTTGTAGGATTTTTATGGTTTCATGAATTCCATGTGTCTTTTCCAACTTGAATTATTTTTTTTGTATATGGCAAGAGATAGGGGTCCTGTTTCCTTCTTCTGCATGGAACTATGAAGGAGAAAGCATGTGTGGGGGTGAGGGGCACTGAACACTGTCATCACCACTGGTGACAAACACACTAAAAGCCCCAGCTTAAATATTACACAAGGTGTCCACCTAGCAGAAACATTTGTACACTCTTAACATTTTGAAACAAAAAATAATAGTAAATAAAAAGGGTGAGTGGATGCTTTTGAGGGAGGTGGGTATACCTATGGTTAGAGAGTGGTGATGGTTTATGGGTGTTTACTTAAACACAGCAAGTTGCAAACATTAAATACAGACGGTTTTCTGTACGTCAACCCTACCTTAATCAAGTGGTTAAAAAAAATTCTTAATCTGCTAAGGAAACATTTCAGGACTCATTGTGCCAGTTCCCTCACATAATGCTTCAGGGAGCTTGGTGTTTTCAGAGATCAGCTTCGTGCTGCTTCCTGGGTTCCCTGAGGTGTGAGTGGAAATGGTAGGAAAGAGCAGGAAGCAAAGTGTTTCTCAGGGAGCGGCAGGTGTGTAGTCCACGTTCTCCTCTTTATCCTACTTGACAAACGATAACTTCACAATCCAGTTTATAACTGCTCTGCTTTGTGAACAGCCCAGGACAATTATTATTTTTTGACGGCATCATGATGTATTGCAAGATTTCAGTGTTGAAAGGCCAGGTGGCCCTTTCAGCCTAGGGGATTAGAAGAGTCCTCTTAACGCATTTGAATCTTTGCAGGTTGCTCTTTCAGTCCTAGGAACACAGCAGTTGTCTACCAACACTACCCATCCCAACATGCACGGCATAAAGTGCGTTTTATATTATTCAACTTAAATAAGAGTGAGAATAACCTAAACTCTCTCCTGTTTACTCAGCACAGAAGAGAAATATAAATAGTATTGTGCTGACCTTGATTCGTTCTGACTCCTCCCTCACTGCAATGTAAATTGTATTGGGACAAGGCCTTGTTGTCTCGATCAGGTAGGTACATCCAGATTCTGTAATGGTGTCACTACACTGAGTATGTTTCCAGTATATATTTGAACAGATAAAAAATAATGTATGTTAATGATATCATGTCAAAGTTTCATTAAATTTAAAGTGTGCTGATTTCCATACCTACCCTAGGACTAGAGAGCATATCCAGAGAACAATTGGCAATTCCACTTAGTACATTTTCAGTAAATTTTGAATTGATTGCCTACAAGTTTCTTTGTCTAGAAAAAGTTTGATGGGAACCCAAAGGGAATAGGTCAATCCGTGCCATAAATTAAGAGAAAACCAGGTGTCTCCCACAAGGAATAAGAGCGTGTTTTATCTACCTCTATCCTTGTCCTCATCTTACCTTTGTGGGTCGTTCTGAAGAAAGGACAGTAGTGTACTTAATGGAAAGGACATTTTATAAAGCTTGGATTGTAGTAAAATTATAATTTTAATGTATGTTTTGGTCACTTTTTACTATCAACAAAATTAGTTTTCTGGCAGCTTGACTTGTGGACCTAGTCTTTAAAGATACAGTTACATCTATCTCTATCTATATCTAATGTATTTAAGTTCTTATTTTCCAAAAATACTTCTGGTTTATTTTAAGAACACATATGAGTTCTAACATGAATTTTCTACATTTAGAAAAGATAGGAGAAAGTCTTGACAGATGATCTAAAATCACACACGGATGCAAATGAGGTGATTAGTAGCATTTTTGTTTGTGTTGCTCATTGATTGGCAGGTTTTTGTAACTCCACACAAACCGCACCCTTGTAAAGTATCCACTATGCATTCAGTAAGGCAGAACATGGTAGGATGACCCTGAGACAGGATCCTAATCTGGAGTGATATGCATTATGTGTCTTGTTCTATAACATCCTAAGAAGAGACAAAATAGTTCAGATTATAATTTGATCCCCGTGAAGCTGCAGTGTGGAACTCAAGCAGAGAAGCAATAATCTATCTCGTTTGGGAGACGCAGGGAAGGGCCCCACTGGAGGAAGAGTCTTTCCCCCCAATCTCTCTCCTGCTTAGGGATGGTGCCCTTTCCACCAGACCAGTCCTGTTGGTTTTTGCTGCCAGAGTGTAATTATCACTAGTGTTCTCTCCACTCTCTAACAGATCCCTGTTTTGACCGAATGTTATCTGGACATATTACTGCTAATTATTTGCCCTGAATGCTAGACCCTAGTCAATTATACTTCAGTGTGAATGTAATTTAGAACATTTCCTAAAAGGAGAGTTTTCATTAAAATCTCAAATCAGGAGGGGGCGCCCACTCTAAGAAGGGGCACATCATTGTGAGGCTGGGGAAACAGAGGCCAACTTAATTTATTTCACCGTTTTTCCAGAAAAATACCTTTCAGGAGTCTATCCTGCGAGTGGATTTACTGAATTTTATGTTTCTTATTCTCTCTCTCTCTTTTTTTTTGATGTTGTAACTCAAATAAGAAATTCAGGAACAGAACACCTGGAAAACTTTTTGATCCCTTTTCTCTTAGTGAATCAATACCTGCCTGGATCAGGGTCGTTTTTATTCGTAGCATTTCAACTTTGATGTCTGTTTCCCTCTGCTTGTCTTTTTGTCCCCCAGTCTCACTCTTTTCTAATACGTGTTTGTCCCTTCCTCTACCTGCCCCACCTTTCTTATCTCACCTCCTTCTACCTCTTCCTCTGTTAGACGTCACTTTGCCTTCCTGCTTCTCTTTCCTAAACAGGAGGTCCAAGACCTCAATTTATGACTATAGCAGAGTACTCTGAAATATTTACAGAGCTTGAATTTTGACAAATGTTGATGTAACTGTTAGCTTTGACAGCTATAATTTGTGGCTTTTCCTGTGACCTGAATTCTATTTGCATAACAATTTCTTTGCCTTTTCTTCACTGGGGTGTTTTCCAAAGCCAGGTGTTTATAATTAGGGCAATTTGGAGATAATAAAGTCCTAACCTGTGTGACAGAAATGTAAGGTTTAAGGCGAAGGAGATTAATAAAAGCTTGAGTGGCCAGAAGGATATAAAACTTTAACTGGATATTAAAAGATCGATGGCTTCTTATCTGCACTTCATATCATTTTCGTATAATTTGTTGTATTTAGTTACCTCTTGGGTTAGACTTAATGGTGGAAACATGCCAGTTGGCTCGTACCATCACAGTGTCCATGAAGAATTTTTCCAGACGGTAGAGAGCAAAAGTTGCAAGAAGAGAAGAGAATCTTTAAGCCTTGACTTCCTATTTCACCTATGTACATTCAACTTTTATCCGCACCAGGACCATCTGTATTTGCACATTATCCTATGAGATAGATGAAGGCTGGGAAGATGTCTCTCTGGCACCACATATGAACTCAGGAGATATTCCTACACTATCCAATTTAGTGTGAAGGCTTATATATTCAACTCTGCTGAGTAAACTGGAAAGGCATGCTTTTTCTTAAAAGTTAACAGAATGCATTTAAAAATGTAATTTCAGAAATTTGGATGTAAGACCCGTGTAACAAAAAAGTGTGCTCCAGTAGAAAGAGCATTAACTTTAAAGTTGGAAGACCCAGGAGTTGGTCTTATTGGCTCCATTTATTATGTCTATGATCTTGGTGAAGGCATTACCTTTGGGGCTGTTGCTTTATCTGACAGAAGTAGCTACTATGTAGCACAGGCCCTTAGGAAGCTGTGAGGTTCAAAAGATACAAAGAAAAGAAGACTTTGCTGTGGTAATAGCTCTACAAATCCACAGGTTATTTTATTATTTTCTTGGCCTTTAATTGTATCAGAGTATAGAGGCTGAACTTCTAGAGCTGATGGTACCTCAAGATAGCATCTACTCTCCTGCCTTTAAGTAGGTAAATAAAGGGATATTGTTTCAACTTACGACATTGAGGCCCAGGACAGTTAACTGACTTACACACTGTCACACAGACTACAGGTGGTTGACCACCAGGGGCAGCTTTTTGCACTCTATCAGACTAGCTTTTGCAAAACATAATGCATCTCACTGGAGCAGAATATTTTTAAAGTGTCTAATTGTCTTTTCCTTTAAAAACAAAGAAAGTTTTTTTAAAGTGTTAAAAGTATTTTTAAATTGATGTAATAATTGCACATATTTTTGGTGGTAAATACTGATTTTCCATCCACATAAGGTCTAGTAATCAGATAAGGGTAATAAGCACATCCATCATCTCAAACCTTTATCATTTTGTGTGCGTGTAAAGAATATTTAATACCCTCCTCTAACTATTTGAAACTATATAAATATATTATTGTTAACTGCAGTCACCCAATGGTGGTATTGATCACTAGAACTTACTCCTCTTACCTAGCTGTAATTTTGTATCCTTAAGAAATTTGCTCTTTGTCTTCCCTCCCCCGGCCCTTCCCGGCCTCTAGTATCTGCTGTTATACTTTGGCTTCTGTGAGATCAACGTTTTCATCTTCCCCTTATGAGTGAGAACGTGCGCTGTTTAACTTTCTGGGTCTGATACGTTTTGCTTGACGTGTGTCCTTCGGTTTTACCCATGTTGCAACAGACAACAAGTCGGATAAGTAGTCTGCAAGTATTTTCTCTGATTCTGTAGGTCTTATGTTTGTTTTGTCGATGGTTTCTTTCCCAGGTCCCTACATGTTTTCTTTAAAGAGACATGGAATATGGAATGTCTATAATAGTGTATAGAATATTCAGAATTGCCCTTCTTAGAACATTATCCAGTTTAATTTAAAATATCCCTAAAATGAAGCAGAGCTTGTATTTGACCCCTTTTACTTGTGTACTAAGATCATTAAGCATTTTACAGCTGATTCATCAATGCCAAATTTGTAGGAATCAGAGTCGATATGAGTATCATATAAATAAGCAAATAGAACAGTATTTACAATGTTTGCTAATTAAAGCAATTGATATTATTTAAGTAAAGAGGAGGGTAAGCCTTTATTTAGCATTCTTCCCAAGTAATTAAGGAGGATCGATGGAGCTCAGCCTCGAATAGCTGAGGGCTGTAAATTGGGAAAAAAATTACTTTTATCCAACATTTACCTTAGTTTATCCCTGTGGATTTAGGGAGCTATTAGTGAGGTATGCGCAGTGAATCAACAGACTCTACTGCATATTACTCTCCCAATAAGTTACTGCTGTAGCAACAATCAAAGCAATTTAAAAAACAATGAACAAAGGAAAAATAAGATCGGTAAGCAGTCAGCAGATTTTTTTAGTCCTAGTTCTAAGAAAGCATTCATCACCTGTTGTTTATCACTAATCGCTACAAGATGACACAAAATTTTTCAATCCTGCTCGGCTATTTTCTTTACACTGAAAGCATTCACTGTGGTCAAGAGCTTTTTGCAGTCGGTGTGAACCTTGATTTATGGTTATTTGAATAGGGCAGAGGATTGAGAAAATTGTCTGCAGTGATACAACTTAATTGGCTCATTACTATGCTCGATATGAGCTGATAGAATGTGATTCTCCACAGTAAAGTCTCAAAGAAACAAATACAACTTTCGCTATTTACTCAAACTTTCCCAGTGGGAGGAATTGAGTTATAAATCTTGAATGCCTGTGCTTTCTCAAGAGTCTTCTAGTAATTCTGCTGAAATAGAAAATACATGAGAAGAGCTTTGTAGTGGTGATCAGTTACTTCTGGTCCTAAACTCAGGATAGTGGGATTATTACCAGAATTTCTTTCTTCAGTAGGTCCTTGGTCTCGGGGATTAGAAGAATGAATCCACAAACCACAGATTAGTGGTAAGATAGGATTTATTATACAGAAAAGAATACAGAAGAAGCACTAGTGCTCCTGGCCCAGGGAAAGACTTAAATCAGAAAATCTCCCCTCTGCCTGGGTTCTTTGTCTAGGGGTACAAAACTACCTCTTCAGCATTTTTGTTTAACTTTTGAGTAAAAAAAAAAAAAGTAAGGAAGCATCTTACCAGTAAGGATATATGTCATATACGTCGTTATGAACATCTTATTGCTATAAGCCATATATGAATGTTGTATACAACCTCAGGGTCGGCCTTGAATCCTGAAGTGTTCACCTCCTTTCTTGCCTATTTACACTATATTCACATTTACTAGGCGGGGAAGGCTCTCCTCTATATAACGCTTTATCGTTAGTAGGTCAATACCTGTTCGGTTTCTGGTTGTTCTTTTTGTGCATTAAAAACTTCAAAATTTAAAAAAAAAAAAAAAAAAAAAAAAAAAAAAACATTGTACAAAGGCAATGTCCTTTGTAGTTACATTTGGCCAGGACTCGGTAACAAATGAATGGATTCAGTCCCTTCTGCTGGGGCAACATGAGTGAGTGCATTAATGAATGGATACAGTCCCTTCCCCTGGGGCACCATGAATGAGTGCATCAATGAATGGATACAGTCCCTTCCCCTGGGGCAACATGAATGAGTGCATCAATGAATGGATACAGTCCCTTCCCCTGGGGCAACATGAATGAGTGCATCAATGAATGGATATAGTCCCTTCTGCTGGGGAAACATGAATGAGTGCATCAATGAATGGATACATTCCCTTCCCCTGGGGCAACATGAATGAGTGCATCAATGAATGGATACAGTCCCTTCCCCTGGGCCAAGATGAGTGTATCAATGTGTATACAGTCCCTTCTGCTAGGGGCAAAGTGAGTGAATGCATTAATGAATGGATACAGTCCATTCATGAAATTGTCCAGGCCTAGGAAATGAGGGTTCCCTGTTCATCTCTGAATGGGGTAACCCTGTATCACCCTGGGGACTGTGACATGCTCACAGGGGAGTAGTGCAGCCAGAGGAGGCCTGTCTTAAGTCCAAGGGTGGTTCTGGGGTTGGGACCGGCATCATTGAGGGCTGTGCAGTGGTCCCCCTCAACTAACTAGGGACCCACGGGCTTCTGCACTCACTCTCTCTGCAGCACTGAGCTCTCCAGCTCTGTCTCCCCTCGGCTGCTGCACCGACACCCCCAAGAGGAGATGCAGAAGGCGCAGCTGGTCCTCCTGGGTGGCTGGCATGCCGGACTCGGGTGGCAGAGTAGCATAACAGTTTCCTCACGTAAACAGTGAGGCTGCCCTAACTTTCCTTAGTCCTCCCAGGATTCTACATTTCCCAGCCAAATTTCTCACTTAATGTATTCACTCCAAAGTCTTGTTGATTATATGTATAAAGATCAACTTTATGATTATTATAGTTTCTTTGATGTCTAGAAGGTGACAACTGTGTAAGTTGAAGAAAAGAATATATCTACTGAGATGACAAAAATTTATTATAAGCTGGGGTGGTGGCTCACACCTGTAATCCCTATACTCAGGGAGGCCCAGGAGGCTGGATCACGTGAGCTCAGGAGTTCCAAGACCAATCTGTGCCAGAGAGAGACCCATCTCTACTAAAAATAGAAACACTAGCCAGGCATTGTGGCAGGCGCCTACAGTCCCAACTACTTGGAGGGTGAGGCAGGAGGACAGGGCCAGCCCAAGTTTGAGGTTGCTGTGAGCTATGATGATGCCATGGCACTCTACTCAGGGTGACAAGTGAGACTCTGTAACAACAACAACAACAACAACATCAACGAAAATGTATTACACAATTCTGGACCAAGAAAAAAAGTTAAAGAACTCTGGCCAACTGCTAAATGTGTTTGAAAAGTAGGCCCCAGGTGCTCACAGGACACTCCTAACTCTTGCTTGGAAGTGACATTTTTGGTGTGAAAACTTGTAAAGCGAAGTAAAGTCATTAAAATCCACGAATCTTTTCCTTGATTTTTATTGACTAAAAGTACTTAAAAAATGGTGACTTGAGAGTGTTGACGGGGAAAGGAGGTAAAGAAAATATGTGCCACAGAACAGTCCAGTGACACTGAGTCGGGTTAATGAAGGAAAAAGAGCAGGTCTTTTGTATTAAATTTAAAATATAAGTAGATAAATAAATAATTGGATTATAAAATTAATACATGTTCATCATTGAAAAATTGTAACAAAGAAGCTCTTACTCCTTAGTGACTATTGTTTGCTTTTCTAGTTTTTTTCTTACATTTTTGAACAAAAACGGAATTGTTTTCTTCCTGCCATTTGATAACATGAGTCATCTGTTGAAAACATATTACAGATTTTTCTTTTTTTTTTAATTAATTGATATCTGTATACATTAATGCAAACATGGGGTACATTGTGCTGTTTTCATATACAATTTGAAACACTTTCATCAAGTAGCCTTTTAAAATTTGATTTTTCATGAGTGCATATTATTCCATTAAACAGATATACCCTAATTTGTTAAACCAAATCCTCATTAGCGTTTTTTTTTTTAGTTTATTGACCTTTTTTTACTATCACAGGATGAGCATTACATGTATATGCAGATATATGTTTATGTATGTGTAGATATGTACGTATTATTTATACAAACACACACGCACAAACATAGGCATTGTTGGAGGAATAGGCATGCCCTTTAAAGATTTTGTTGCTGTGCACAAAAGCTGTATTACTTTATGCGTCCATAAGTAGTGTAAGAGACTGCCTGTTTACTTGTAGCCCAGATTTAGGAAGGTGGGTATTATTGCTACGAGAAAACTCCAATGCAGACCAGAACTGAAAAATTCCTGGGCAAACAATACCAAATGCCTTAAACAGAGCTTTAAATCTTGCTTACATTGCATGCATAAGTGAAACTTAATTTGGAATTGTAACTACAAATCTAAGCAAACCTTACCTTGGGTCACTTCTGACACAGAAATAAAATGTGACCCCAGCTAATTATAAGCAGTCAACTAATACATGATTATATTACCAGGGACTTTCCAACAAGGTAAGAAGGGCCATTTTGTAATTGCAAATCAATAAAATGATTCCTTCATTTGCTTCTGTGTTTTCCCAGCCAATATTTGTCTTAGATGTTTTGTCCTTGCGACACTAAACCTTTTTCAGTCCGGGGTTCCCCAATTCATGAAGTGCTTCTTACTCAGATACATTCTTGAAAATTTTAGTGTGCCCTGTTTTTTTCTTTTACATTATTTAACTAAATCTTTACCAATTTCCTTGGTAAAGTTGTGCCTTATTGTTTTTTTTACTTCTTTGGTTACTAGTAAGGTTTTAGCCATTTTTATTTCTTTTTGGACCATTTTTATAGCTATTGCACATTTTTTTTTGTAGGTTATTTTATTCTCTGTGAATTCACTTGGTGTCACATAGAAGTTAAGCTATTTCTTTTTTGGTGTGTCACTTGCATTTTTCTTTTTATCATATTATTTTGGCTTATGGTGTGTTTATTTTTTACCACGTCAGGCATCCATGGATGAGTCCTTTGCCTCTCCCCTTTTGCCTGTGCTCAGTCTCTTGTTAATTAACCTAATGTTTTTGTTAGTATCTAAGACCTGTGAGGGGAAGCTGAGATAGAAAATTTGATGAGGCTTCTCTGTCCTCGGTTTCGTAGAAGTAACATGGGTTGCCCATGCAAAAGGGGCCCCTTTGATTGCAGTATTGACCATACCTGGGTAATGTCACATGGGATGTCCACTCAGAAGAGGCCCTTTTAACCACAGCATTCGCAATAACCTGGGTAACAGGTAAGTTTAATGGGCAAATAGCCCAGTCATCATAAAGCCGGTCCCACATGGCCTTTGCATGGGGGAGCGGGGCTCCACTTGGCATTACAAAGTACAGAGAGAGTTAGGCCATCCTCCTTCTCATAGTAAACAATTACTATGACTTTTATCCAGTCTGCCGGGCTTGCTTCTCCCACAGTAATACCCTCCTGTGTGTGGATCAATCACCCACTGGGGATTGTTCAAGAGCACGTTTTGGGTCCTGCATCAAAGCCAAACTTTCTCTTCCCTTCTGTAGCATTGAGAACCCAAGATACTGCCCCTATTAGTTATTCTCATAATCCATTTTGGTGAAGATTCCTCAGGAAGCTGATGAAACTGATCTACAAAACGAAACAACTCCTTCACATTACACCCTCTAGCTCCAGTCGGACTCACTTCTGCCCTTCCTGCACGCTGGCTCCCTCCTAAGTGACCAAAGATCCTGGAGGGACCTTCAATGGTCCCTGCCTAATTTTTCGTTCAGGGGGCAGATTTGAGGCCAGTGGCAAAAGCTTCTTAGACTCACTAAAATCTAAGTGTGGTCTAGCATCAGGGTCTGATTCAGCATTCTTTTTAAATTTCATTTTAGCTATTATAAATAACCATAACTGGCTCGGCGCCTGTAGCTCAGTGACTAGGGCACTGGCCACATATACCAAAGCGGGTAAGGTTGAGCCTGGCCCGGGCCTGCCAAGCAACAATGACAACTGCAATCAAAAAATAGCCAGGCATTGTGGCAGGGGCCTATAGTCCCAACTATTCAGGAAGCTGAGGCAAGAGAATTGGTTAAGCCCAGGAGTTGGAGGTTGCTGTGAGCTGTGACATCACAGCACTCTACCCTAGGTGACATAGTGAGACTCTATCTCAAAAATAAATAAATAAATAACCATAACCAAGGAATGGGATGTTTTCCTTTTTTCTTGTTAGTGGACATTTCCTTTCACTCTGTGAACCGTCTCTCCAGGGGTTGAATCCTTCTCTGAATTCTGCTGTAACTTTTGCCTTTAGTAACTGTGTACGGCACACAGCTTCATACTGTGGGTGATCAAGTGGCCACCTAGGAGTCAGTGATTCTTCATCCTCTGGCCTCTTATAGTTTCTCTTCCCAAATCACTTGTTTCTGTGAGCCAGGGCCATTTCTAGCACACCCTGATCCTCTGATACCAATTGCTTTAGGGAAACAATTCAAACTAGGTTTTCTTTCTAAATTTTACACCAAGACAATAATCCGTGCTCAAATGTAGGGTTTTCCCCACTCAACAAGCAGCTGACACCACCTGGGTGTCCTGTCATTCAAGTCTGAAATTATCTACCTGGTGACAGTGCCAGATCCCCCCGGGCGAGGGCTCAGTCCCCAAAACTGCCTCCCCTACCTGGGTGTAAGTCCAGGTCTCTGGAGCTTCTGACAATGGGCTTCAAGTTGGGATTCCCATGACCTGCTCTCTCTGGGTTTGATTAACTAACTGGAGCTGCTCATAGAACTCAGGGAAACGCTGAGTTCTGGTTTAGTATAAAATATGATGCAGAGGACAGAGATGAAGACAGGCACAGGGCAGGGTGTGGGAGAAGGGCATGGGATTTCCAAGCCCTCCCAGGCATGCTTCCCAGAATTCAGCTACCTGGACGTTCCCAGGTCACTTAATTTTTTTTTTTTTAATTTGGTCATCATATTTTTCAGTCTAAAGTTTTTTTCTTCTTAAATAGTTTTTATGCCTCTATTGAGTTTCCTTTTTTGTTCAGCCATTATCGACATACATAAAATTATTGGAAGGTACATTTTTACTTATTTTCGTGAGCTGCTTTGATGTCCTTATGTTGAACATGCAACATCTCCATTCATTTGGACCACCATTTCTTGTCTCGGAACGTCTACTGGTTTGGGGTTGAGAAATGGATGTCATAACAATTCTGGACTGTTAGTTTTCAAGATTACTGGTGTCTTATTTTAGAAGGAAATTCACTTGGCTGGATTCAAATTATAAAACCTATGTTCCCCGCCATGTACAGCTGCTATCTCTAAGCAGCAAGGCTTGTGCTGTCTTTGCTCCCTGTGTGTGTGTGTGTGCCGTGAGTGTGTGTGAGTGTGTGTTTTAAAGGCACAGCACATGCTCGTGTTTCCTCAGCCTTCGTATTTTAAATGAGGTCTGCAGCAAGCATGTATAATTTAGCCAGGAAGGTGAGTTTTTGTCTTGTGCTCTCCTATCTTGAATCTTGCAAGTGTATCACCTTTATACTTGTACAGGCAGTAAAGCCACAGCTTGTCATGTTTTACCTGATGAAGAAGAAGTAAAAAGCAAAAGGATTCCCATCCATGAGAATATTTACGTTAAAAATCTTTCCCAAGACTTCACTCATTTATTTTAGTTTGATATCATTGGCACCCCTATCTGCATAGGAATTTGGGAAACGTTAACTCTTTGTCTTCCTGGATAAAAATCTGGGTTCTGATAGGAGGGAAGGAGGAGGAGTAAATACTGTGGTCATCTGTGCCACAGAAGGTGGCTGTTAGGAAGTTTCAAATATGTACTTGACAGTGTATTCAAGCACAGCACCCAGGGTGGAGCCCTGGTGTTTTGGTGGCTTTACTGAACACCACTCTTAGAAGATTCCCAACCCCCCTAGTGGCCCTACACATTTTGGGCTTTTTGATAGTTTCTTTTGGTTAGTTCCAGCTGTTGTAAAGTAACACATACTCTGCAGTCTCCAAGAAGCTCAAAGCCGTTCATCTTCCAGTGTGATACGGGGAGGGGCTTCCACCCCATCTCACAGCAGCTTCCAAAGTGTTTCTTGCCGGGAGGACGTGTCCTTCCTCTCAGGCAACTAGCAGGATCAAGGTTTGATACGTGAGTTTGGAGGTGGGTGTGGAGTTAGCACCGGTGTTAAAGAGAAAGAATTGAGACAGTTGAAATTTCTCTTAGCTATTCAGTTTATATCTGGACCCCTTCAACCTTAACAAACATGGTTTTAGTTAGCTCTTTGAGGCCCAGCTAAACTGTCAAATCTTAAACGTCCAGAGAGAGTTACTGTAACTCTTCACTGAAGCCTGTATTCTAGCTGTTCTCATGTTGGCCTGTAATGACCTATTCATATAATTTTATTCTCACGAGATGTTGTCCACAGGTGATTTGCATAACCACAGTGCCTGGCTCATAATAAGTAAATAACACATCATTGTTGAATGAATAAAGAAGATTTGGGTTGCAAAATCATTTCATCTGACAACTTTTCCGCTTCCTTGGTCCCTCCCAATCTCCTTCCCATGTCGTGTGCCTGCCGGGCGCGGCGCGGGCGGGGCCGCGGGGGGGGCGCGGGCGGGGCGGGGGGGGGGGGGGG
>CAUYQV010030954.1:0-22027 GCA_963574575.1 Galagoides demidoff | reverse complement strand
CCGGGCGTTGTGGCGGGCGCCCGTGGTCCCAGCTACTTGGAAGGCTGAGGCAGGAGACTCGCTTGAGCCCAGGAGTTGGAGGTTGCTATGAGCTGTGATGCCATGGCACTCTACCCAGGGGGATAGCTTGAGGCTCCGTCTAAAAAAAAAAAAAAAAAAAAATTAATATGTCAGCTGGGTACAGCGGCTCCTGCCTGTAATCTTAGCACTCCGGGAGGCTGAGGTAGAGTTCCTTGCCTGAGCTCAGGAGTTTGAGACCAACCTGAACAAGACTGAGAGCCCCCCCCTTTACTAAAAATAGAAAAACTAACCAGGCATTGTGGTGGAGGTCTAAAGTCTTAGCTACTTGGCAGCTGAGATAAAAGGATCACTGGGCCCCAAGAGTTTGAGGTTGCTATGAGCTATGACACCACAGTACTCTATAAGGCAACAGAGTGAGACTCTTGAATGAATGAATGAATATGTCCACATTCTCTGAAATGTCATTGCCCTCCTGGGCAGTCTTCTGGGGTAGGGTTTCAAATGACTCCAGGATGGTTTTCTTTCCCACCTGACCTACATCTGCTCCCAAAAAATACTCCTGCATATTTTTCCCTTTTTGTGGATAGGATTATATAGGCTGTTAGCTCTAGTACCTCAGCCAATAGCTAATGCCTCTTACTTTTCTGTCAAACATCAGCATACAATGAGTGCTCCTTGTAGACACTCTCAAAAGCCCCTTTCTCTAGGCTTGGAGTGAGGGGGAAAGATTCAGAGCCCAATTTTCCCTAAGAGATCCTCTTCACATAATCTTCATAATCCATCTCTGCCTTATGGATAGATTTTAAGACACCTTTTTAAATTTCCTCTTATCAGTCTCATGTTGTTAGTGTTTGATATCTAATGTGTCTTGATATTTCAGACATAATTTCTCATTCTGTTGAGAAATAGAAACTCCATATATCTTACTTACATATACTAAAATTATCATGTTTTATTTAGCATATACAATAGTTTCAGATCTTCATACTGACTTAAAGTTAGGGCATTTAGCATCCTTATATTAATTCTGCTCACATCTGGGAAGTAGTCAAAAAACTGACAACTGGCTAGACATGGTGGCTTATGCCTGTAATCCTAGCACTCTGTGAGGCTGAGGTAGAAGGATCTCAGGAATTTGAGATCAGCCTAAGCATAATCAAGATCCCATCTCTATTAAAAATAGAAAAAACTGGCTTGGCACCTGTGGCTCAAGTGGCTAAGGTGCCAGCCACATGCACCTGATCTGGCAGGTTCAAATCTAGCTAGGCCCGTCAAACAACAAGGATGCTGCAACCAAATAATAGCTGGGCATTGTGGCAGGCGCCTGTTGTCCTAGCTACTTGGGAGGGAGAGGCAGGAGAATCAATCACTTGAGCCCAGGAGTTAGAGGTTGCTGTGAGCTGTGATGCCACAGCACTCTACCCAGGGGGACAGCTTGAGGCTCTGTCTCAAAAAAATAGACAAAACTAGCCAAGCATCATGACAGGCACCTTTGTGGTAGTCCCAGCTACTTGGGAGGCTGAGGCCAAAGGATTGCTTGAACCCAACAGTTTTAGGTTGCTCTGAGTTATGACAACGCCATGGCATTCTACCCAGGGCAACAGAGTTGAGACTGTGTCTCAAAAAAAAAAAAAAAAGGTGAGACCCTGTCTCTACTAAAAATGGAATAGTTGATGCCAAACACTCTACCCAGGGGACAGCTTGAGGCTTCTGTCTCAAAAAAAAAAAAAAAATGGAACAATTAGCTGAGCATGGTGGCAGGTACATATAGTTCCACCTCCTTGGGAGACTAAGACAGGAGGATCTCTTTAACCCAGGAGTTTGAAGTTGCTGTAAGCTAGGCTGATACCATGGCACATTAGCCCAGGATCTAACAGGGCAACAGAATGAGACTGTCTCCAAACCAAAACAAAAAACAAAAAAAAAACTCAACAACAGAAAACTGTTGACATTCTCTCTTCTACCCCACTAAGCAGATAATCACCCTCATTTTCAGGAAAGGAGATTTGGTCAGGTAGAGAAGAAAAAAATTTTCAGAACTCAAGTCATTGATTATTCACTCCAACTTTATAAGCTTTATTATAATAAATTGCAGTTTATAAGCAGTTGCTGTCATTTTTGTTTGATTTATCTAGCTCTTTTCTCTGCCTCAAAATAATTTTCAAGACTTACAAAAAATTGTATTTTTACAAAGATAGAATCTGACTTCTTATCCTGTTTTTATAATATATTAATATACTACATCTTCTAGAACATAAACTTTTTTCCAAACACAGACCACATTTCTTTTTGTTTTAAATATAGCAATTATCATATGAATAGCTTTTACAGTTTTTATTTCTGCTTTTGATCTTTAGCTAAGCTTTTAGAAGTTATCCAACTGAGTAATGTCATTAAAGACGCAAGTTTAGGCCATGGAATGTACCTCCTCTAACACTAATATGTATTTATTCACTTTGACCTCACATGTCGCTTTCATGTGAGTTGTATTACCAGCAAGACAGATGTTTTACTGTTTTCCCATCCTCTGCTGTAAGAGTTTTATTGATTTTACAATCATAACCTCTATACCAACAATGGCATCATCCTTTGGGAGTAGGTTGGGGTAGTTTTAAAAAGCATTCAACTTTAGGCGGCACCTGTGGCTCAGTGAGTAGGGTGCCAAGGCCATATACCAAGGGTGGCAGGTTCAACCTGGCCCCAGCCAAACTGTAACCAAAAACATAGCCGGGCATTGTGGTGGGTTCCTATAGTCCCAGCTACTCAGGAGGCTAAAGCAAGAGAATCTCCTAAGCCCAAGAGCTGGAGGTTGCTATGAGTTGTGACACCATAGCACTCTACCAAGGGCAACAAAGTAAGACTCTTGTCTCTAAAAAAAAAAAAAAAGCATTCAACTTTAGTAAACTTTATATTTAGAAAAAGTTAAAAAAAATGCAACAATTTAAATAGTAATTTTTAATCATTGTAAGAAATACTGTTGAACTAAGTCCAGGGCAAATTTCTATCTTCAGTTTGTATCAGAATCTTGGATCCTGAGTACTTCTTAATTATTATGAAGTTATAGTTAGTATCTTTCCCATTTATATAAACTGGTGAGCAAATGTTAATGTATACACCACTGACTACAGAAGTAAAACTGTGTATGACATAGTGAAACGTGAAAGTTCTTTCAGGTAACAACACCCCTCGAAATTATTACTCAGCTTATGAATTCTTAAAAGTGTAAGTCTAGACTCGGCA
Source organism: Galagoides demidoff (assembly GCA_963574575.1). Classification (NCBI taxonomy): domain Eukaryota; kingdom Metazoa; phylum Chordata; class Mammalia; order Primates; family Galagidae; genus Galagoides; species Galagoides demidoff. The sequence goes on along the minus strand of CAUYQV010030954.1, from coordinate 18,766 downwards.
CCTGTGGCTCAAGCGGCTAAGCCACCAGCCACATACACCTAAGCTGGTGGGTTCGAATCCAGCCCAAACCCACCAAACAACAATGACGGCTGCAGCCAAAAAATAGCCAGGTGTTGTGGTGGGTGCCTGTGTACTTGGGAGGCGGAGGCAGGAAAATCACTTGAGCCAGGAGTTGGAGGTTGCTGTGAGCTGGGATGCCATGGGACTCTACCCAGGGTGACAGCTTGAGGCTCTGTCTCAAAAAAAAAAAAGAAAACGTAAGTCTACTTTATTATCTTCTGTTACTAAGCAAGTGACAAAGAACTTTGTGGACTACAGTTTATCATAAATCTTTCCATTAGCTGATAATTATCAATAGGACATTAATGTTCTTAAAACAGTATACGTTTTGCCAAAAAGAAAAGGCTTTTAGAAAAAAACTGAAAAGGAGTTAAATAAATTCTCAAGGGTACAGAGTCCTAGTTGGAAAGTTGCAAACAGTCTGTGAAATAAGTGGAAATAACTTGAAAGCCAAAATCAAAGGTGAATTTCATCAAGAATTATAACCCCTTCTCAAAGGAATTCAAAAGAGAAGTTTCTTGAATATTTTGTGAAATCCATGAAGGAAATTTTCAGAGGAGCTGGTTTTATGTCATCATTACTGTATGTTACATACCTGACACTTAGGTCTACCTGTGGTGCTCTTATTTGAAGTAACTCCTGTATGTCTTTGTCTTGTCAGTTTCTCACTGACTCATACTCACGGGAACATGCACACATCCAATTTAGAAAGCCCTTAGACCAGGGGCTCACATTTAACTTGAATAATGTTCTTCTGTAGGTCTTTGGAACTATTTTCTCACACTAACCCAACCCTCCTTTTTATGAAACATCTACCTGTTTTTCTTTTTAAATGAAATTTAATGGTTATGTGAACATGTGTATATTAAATTATATGAAATCACTTTAAAATACTACAATATAGGTCAGGCGTGGTGGCTCACACCTGTAATCCTAGCACTCAAAGAGGCCAAGGTGAGCCTGAACTGTGGTTAGAAGTTTGAGACTGGCCTCAGCAAGAGTGAGACTCCATCTGTAGCCATAAAAAACTTATGTAAATTTATAGCCATTCATCTACAGTTAGAAAAAAATAGAAAATCTAGCTGGGCATTGTGGCAGACACCTATAGTCCCAGCTCCTTGGGAGGGTGAGGCAAGAAGATTACTTCAGCCCAAGAGTTTGGGGTTGCTATGAGCTATAATACCACAGCGCTTTACCTAGGGCCACAAAGTGACATTCTGTCTCAAATAAATAAATTAATAAAGTTAAAATATACAAATAAAAAATATATACATACAAATAGAATCTGGTGCTTCTCCTTGCCAATATCATGTGGCCTAAGGCCTAGTACAGAGAAGCTTCTCACTCCCTTGACCAGTACCCTTTTGGGAAATAGTAACATACTAAGCCAAGCTTGATAAGCTTTTGCAATTCTAAAATAAATCATAGTTTGGGTAGATTAGGCTTTCGTGAGCCATAATGATATCTTAGAAATATCTTTGTAGAGAAATATGTGAACTTTTTAAGGATAAATTTATAAGCATGAAATTTTATAGCATGGCACTTTAGTAAATGGCAATCTGTATTGTCATATTCTTGCCTTAAATAGGAGCTTAAGACTCTTAGGACATCAGTGGTAAAAACAGTGAAAAAGAATTCAAGGAATTTTACCATTAACAAGAAAGAGCTGAAAACATCATTTGGGATCCCGATAATGGGGAAATCATGACAGCATCAACAGAAATATTTAGAAGGCCCGGCATGGTGGCTCACGTCTATAATCCTAGCACTCTGGGAGGCTGAGGCAGGTAGATCACTTGAGCTCAGAAGTTGAAGACCAGCATGAGCAAGAGCAACACCAAGACCCATCTCTGCTAAAAATAGAAAAAAACTAGCCAGGTGTTGTGGCACACACAGTCCCAGATACTTGAGAAGCTGAGGCAAGAGGATCACTTGAGCCCTGGAGTTTGGGTTGCTGTGAGCTATGATGCCATAGCACTCTATCCAGGGCACAGAGTGAGACTCTGTCTCAAAAAAATTATATAGAGAGAGAGAGAAAGAGAGAGAAAAATGACAATTTTCATTCAGATAAATTGAGTTTGAGATGACAAGAAGTCAGTCATTTGGAACTCCTTGTGGTAGTAGGAGCATAGAGAAAAAGTCAGAACTTGTAAAGAGAGCCTTGGGAGCTAGTGATAAAGACTTATATAAACTTATAGCCCTTTATCTACAGTTACAAAATCCAAAAGGCTCTGAAAACTCAAAAGAGGTATGTTTATTCTTAAGGTCTCATTTGGCTACAAAACTTGACCTAATTATGAACTTACTTATAGCCCTTATCCCACTCAGTGTAAATGTTCATATTGTGCTGTCTTTCAGAAATAGTAATTTATGGCTTGGCGCCTGTGGCTCAAGCAGCTAGGGCACCAGCCACATATACCTAGGGTGGCGGGTTCGAATCCAGCCCGGGCCCGCCAAACAACAATGATGGCTGCAGCCAAAAGGTCGGGCGTTGTGGCGGGCGCCTGTGGTCCCAGCTACTTACGTGGGAGGCTGAGACAGGAGACTCGCTTGAGCCCAGGAGTTGGAGGTTGTTGTGAGCAGTGAAGCCATGGCACTCTACCCAGGGGGATAGCTTGAGGCTCTGTCTCAAAAAAAAAAAGAAAAGAAAAGAAATAGTAATTTATTCGACTACAGGTTGGTGCCCCACACTCCACTTGGAGTATCATACATAATATATATTGTATACATCCTGTTGACTTTCTACATTCTGAATTCCAGAATTCATCTGGCTTCAAGGATTTCGTGAAAGAAATTAAAGAGGTATAGTCATAACCACAGATGTAACAGAGAAAAGAAAAAAAACTCTCAACACAGTTCCTTGATGTGCAGCTACAGTCCCATAACCACTAAGATTGAAAAAGTAGAAAGGGAGAGACATACTCAAGTGATAGGTACCAACAGAAATAACTCCAAATGACTTCGTAGCTTTCTGCCTAACATAGCTAAGAGAGGGCTTTTTTCTAGCAGCTTAAGTTACAGAGTTAAGAACATGAACAACATGGTAAATGTTAAAAATGCATGATTTTAGAAGGTAAATTTTAGGCTCAACACCCGTAGCACAGTGGTTACAGCCCCAGCCACATACACTGAGGGTGGCATGTTTGAACCCAGCCCAGGCCAGCTAAAAACAACAACAACTGCAACCAAAAAATAGCCAGGTGTTGCAGCAGGCACCTGTAGTCCCAGCTACTTGGCAGGCTGAGGCAAGAGAATCTCTTAAGCCCAATAGTTTGAGGTTGTTGTGAGCTGTGATGCTACAGCACTCTATCAAAGGTGACACAGTGAGACTCTGTCTCCAAAAAAAAAAAAGGTAAATTTTAGATATTCATATATAACAAAATGCTTGGATCACAGAGATGCCTAAAATTTTAATTATCTTTTTTGTGAGATTTTCATAATATAAAATGGCAAATTAATATGATTTTTTTCCTACAAATGCTACTTTGGGGGAGGGGTGTAGAATACTATTTATAACCACGAAATCAGGTTTAAAAAGCGTGGTCCTGGGCGGCGCCTGTGGCTCAGTGAGTAGGGCACCATATACTGACGGTGGTAGGTTCGAACCCGACCCCAGCCAAACTGCAAGAAAAAATAGCCAGGCATTGTGGCGGGCAACTGTAGTCCCAGCTACTCAGGAGGCTGAGGCAAAAGAATTGCCTAAGCCCAAGAGCTGGAGTTTGCTGTGAGCTGTGATGACAGGGCAATCTACCAAGGGCAACAAAGTGAGACTTTGCCTCTAAAAAAAAAAAAAAAAAAGCATGGTGCTCATCCTGATTGCCATTGTTCATGATGAAAAACATACCAATTGTTTCACCTTATAAAATAGAGGGAGTAGACCAAATGATCTAAAGTTGCCTTCCAAATTTAATATAATGTCCTAATCCACTAAAATAATCTACTAAAAGAATTATAATAATGAAAAATAAACTCTTGATATTTAAGAAATAAAATGTGAGGAAATTTTTTTAAATAATACAAACTAGATTTTGAAAGTATTCTACTTAGAATTAATTAAATAACCCTGTAGTACCACATATATGTTTGCATTGATTTTTTTAGTCCATCTTTCATTTTTACTGAATGCTTTTCTATTGTTTTGTGTGCAATTTTATATTTAAATTCTTCTCTATAAGGTATGTTCAGAGCTTTATCCAGAGTTTCTTTTTATAAGTTCATGAAATATGTCATAAACCTTTAGCACAAAAATTTTCCACCCTATATAAGGTAATGAAATTGTTCATCTAAAATAAGTTTAGTTCAGAATAAAAGGAATTTGATCTAGTGGACCAGAGTAAAAGCACCAAACCTCAGGGTTTTTTAAAGAAGGGACTTTAGTGATGGTCTAATCATGTTGGGGTTTACAATTAAAGTGAGACCTACAGAAGTGAATGACTTACAAGTGGTCACATCCAGATAGTAGCAAAGTTAAGTCATTGTTTCCCCGCTATATTCTGCAGATGCCTATGAATAAAAAATGTGAACCATGTTTAAGGAATGTATTTTTTTTAGCAGAAATATTATTTAGTTGCAGAGATAATAGGAAGGACTGGTAGGATTCTGTCCCCACATGGTAAGACACCAGTGTTTATCAAACCGTGAGATATCTTTTATACATTACATTATTTATAGGTGACTCAGAATCCTTACAACAGCCATGTGAATTAGGTGCTATAATCCCTGTAGAGATAAAGAAACTGAAATGCAGAAGTACTTATAAGGCAGGTTGTCTGATTCTGTATTACTCTGTCACTATATCACTTTGTAGCCTCCCAGATCAAGACAAATGAAGAGGGGGAAAAAATTCTGAAGAATATGTAATGCAGATGAAGTCATTTTATTAGGAAACTCAAATTTGGTATTTTCTGCTTTTGGCAGATTTGGGGAGCTCCATGATCATGTGCTTCTTGAACAAGCAGACTTCTTCCTGGGTGCCTACCATTTGAAAAGCACTGTTGGGAAAACAGAGAAGTGTAAGACATAGAAGAAGCATAAAATAGTTTCCTTATTGTCACCCAAATTTAAAGGAATTACTCCCTTTATTTGTAAAGAATATATTTTATAAATACCATTTTCTAATTATAAAAGTAATACATACTAATTTTTTAGAATTCAGAAAAAGATGAAAAAGAAAATAGAAATTACCAGTAATACTACCCTAAGTGAGTCAGCACATTTTCCATTGTGTTGTTACTTTTGATAAAAGCACTGATTCTGACAAGTCCTCAGAAAATTAATGTGTATGCATAATGAAAATCTTTATATGTGAATATACTTAATCCAAAATATACCTCACACAGATTCGGTGAAGGGTAGTTTACTTTAAGGTAGAACTGAAGCACTGTGCCTTTTAGGAAAACTGCAGGGTTGATAGTAAGCAGAAGAGCTGTAATTCAAAGTGCAATGAAAGCCTTAGTGTTCTCTTGGACTGTTTAGGCTTACTGACTAACAGTGTTATGGTTCAAAATTGCATTCAGCATTCCCTTAACCTTGAATCATCCATGGTGGAATGAGGATTGAAAACAGAGCTGGTGCTTCCATACCAGAAAAGTCCTAACACCCATGATTTCAGCCACAGAACTGTTCTGCCTACAAGTCTGGTCCATATCCCTCTCTGTGAATGTTATGAAATTCAGAACTAAGTCTCATTTCCATTTGAGCAATCTGCTCCCTGCACTAAAATGGTAGCACAGATGAATAGAATTAGACTATAATTCTTTTTCTTGCTCCTTCAGGTAAATCAGTTCAGACAGCTATATTCCAAAGTTATCAACGATAAACATGATGATGTCATGGCCAAGTTTGGCGCTATCCTGGCCCAGGGCATACTGGATGCAGGTAAATATTTTTAAATCTTCCAGATTTATTTATTAAAACTAAATCTAATGAAATAACTATCTCCCCTAATTATATTACAGTGGAAATTGAGTCTGAGGCAAATTATTCCTGGAGAAAATTTGGAGTCTGCAGTTCACAGTCATGATTTTCAGCAGTCATTCAAAGTGCAGTCTGTTAAGAGTTTAAGTCCAAGTCCCTTTTTATTGCAAGCTATAGCTATATATCCTTGAGAAGTTATTTTCCCTCTTTGTTTTTGTTTACTTGTTCTTACAAAGTCCACCTCCTGGTGATGGGAGGATTAAAAATAAATGCAAAATAATTAGAACAGTGCCTGTCTCTTAGTGAAGTGCTGAGCAAGTGTTTGATTTTTTTCTTTAATTTTCTTAGTATATATAAGTTTTAAACAAGTTAACAATCAAAAAATTTTGAGAAAAACATGTTTTAAACAAATTCTGCCAATCAAATCACTCCTAAAACAAGATTCATGACATGTTTACATAATAAATAGATGCATGACACACTGTGCCAACTGGCTGTAGAATTCATCACTATACTGTGGTTGGTTTCAAAAGATAAAGTGGTGTTCCTTAGCTTAGGGGTTCATTAGACATATTCCTTAACTTTATTACTAGTGACATCTCAATAGAGTAAAAGGAAAAGAGTATATACCTATACTTCATTATTAAGAATGTTATTCTTTTTCTTGTACTCTATCCATGTGGAGTATAATTTATATTTTTGCTAATTTGATAGGTGAGGAATAGTATTTCAAGTTTTCTATAGCAGTAAGGTTATTAGGGAACATTTTTAAAATATTCATTATGGGCCAGATTGGGTGGCTCATACCTGTAATCCTAGCACTCTGAGAGGCCAAGGTGGATGGCTCACTTTAGCTCAAGAATTCGAGACCAGCTTGAGCAAGAGTAAGACCCTGTCTCTAAAATTAGCTGGGAGGGCAGTACCCATAGTTTATTGGGTAGGGCACCAGCCACATATACCAAGGTTGGTGGGTTCAAACCCGGCCCGGGCCAGCTAAAACAACAATGACAAGTACACAGTAACAACAACAACAAAATAGCCAGGCATTATGGTGGGCACCTGTAGTCCCAGCTACTTGGGAGGCTGAGGCAGGAGAATCACTTAAGCCTAGGAGTTTGAAGTTGCTGTGAGCTGTGATACCACAGCACTCTACCCAGGGCAACAGCTTGAGACTCTCTCAAAAAAAAAAAAAAAAATAGCTGGGCATTATGGCAGGCGCCTATAGTCCCAGCTGCTTGGAAGGCTGAGCCCAAGAGTTTGAAGTTGATGTGAGCTTTGATGCCATAGCACTCAAGCCCAGGGCAACTGAATGACACTGTGTCTCAAAAATAAATAAATAAATAAAAATATTGATTGGCCATCTCTGTTTCTTCTAATGAAAACATTCTGTTAGCCATGTTTGTCACAGTTATTCATTTCTCCCCAGTCAAGTAGGAATATGTATATATGTATAGAGATTTGTAGAATAAAATCAGATCAAGTAAAGAGGCTGTAATTATATAATACCTGTTTTAAATTTTTCTTTTTAATCTTTTTGGGTTTTTTAACTTGCTAAGAGTGTTCTAATTGTGTCATAGCTTTCAGAGTCCTTTTATAATTTTAGATAAGTTCTCTATGTCCTTTTTCTTAAAAAGTAAAAAATTTCAGACTCCTTTCCAATTTGTTTTATCTCTTTTTTTTCTTATTGCCAGAGGTTTTCTTTTTTAATTTATTTATGTACAAATTTTATTTTTTTCTTAATCATTTGTTTTTGCTTTTCTTTTTTTTTTTTTTTTTTTTTTTTTGAGACAGAGTCTCACTCTAGCCCCAGACTAGATTGTTGTGGCATTATAGCTCACAGCAACCTTAAGTTCTTAGGTTCAAGCAATCCTCTTACCTCAGTTTTCATATTTTTCATAGAGACAATGTCTCGCTATTACTCAGGCTAGTCTTGAATCCCTGAGCTCAAGTGATCTACCCGCCTCGGAGTAGATCTAGATCCCAGAGTTCTAGGATTACAGATGTGAGCCACTGAGTCTGCCTGTTTTTGCACTTTATTATTTTCTTTTTCTTTGAACTTTGGTACTCTTTTCTAAATTTTTGAGGCAGATGTTTTTCTCTTTTAGTCTGTTTGTCTAACGGGTTTTTTTGTTGTTAATTTTGCAAGCCTTTAAGAGTTTTATGCTTAAACTTTTAGTGTGGAGACAGTTTATTCTTCCTTTTTTATTTAAAAAGCATTGATTTACAACTGTGTATAGGTAAGAAAAATATGCTATGGATGTTTTAGGTGTAATAAGCCATTTCAATTCTAGATGGTATTGATTCCCTGCCGTGTATAAACAGTACAGACATTGACATCCTATAGTTTCTCCCTTCTCATTCTTTACTGTGTTTCAGTGTTTTTAAGTTTACATTTTCATGGCTTATGATATTTATACATTGTCTTTAGAAATCTTTTCTCTCTCTTTTTTTTCTTTCTGAGACAGAGTCTTACTCTGTCAGCCTGGGTAGAATACTGTGGCGTCATAGCTTGCAGCAACCTCAGACTCCTGGGCTCAAGCAATTAATCCTCTTGCCTCAATCTCCCAAGTAGCTAGAACTACAGGCACTGGCCACATCGCCCAGCTATGTTTTAGAGATGGAGTCTCGCTCTTGCTCAATCTTGTCTCATACTCCTGAGCTCAGGCAATCCACCCATCTCGGCTTCCCAAAGTGCTAGGGTTACAGGCATGAGCCACTGCACCTGACAGTACCTTCAGAAATCTTAATTCTCAGAGCTGTATGGTCTTAGTTCCATATTTAAATGGATTCAGTGCTCACCATTATTTTTTTTCTTTTCCTTTTTTTTTGTTTTGTTTTGTTTTTTGTTTTTTGAGCCAGAGTCTAATTCTGTTGCCCCAGGCAGCCTAGCTCATAGCAACCTCAAATTCCAAGGTTCAAGTGATCTTTCTGTCTCAGCCTCCCAAGTAGCTGGGACTACAGGCACCTGCCACAATGCCTGGCTAATTGTTCTGTCTTTAGTAGATACGTGGTCTTACTCTTGCTCCAGCTGGTCTTGAACTCCTGGCTCAAGAGCTCCTCCTGCCTTTGCCCTCCCAGAGTGTTAGGATTACAGGTGTGAGCCACTGCGCATAACCTCACCATCATTTCTTTTACTGTTACTTTTTTCGCTCTTAGGACATCTAAGTATCTTAAGTCTAGACACTTAATTGGCTGGATTTGGTCTGGAATTGAGTTTTTTAATTAATTGGGTTTTATTAAATTTTGAGACTTAGAGAAAAATTGGGCAAAATGTACAGAGTTCCTCCACGTCCCTTATCCTCTTCCAGTGTCCCCTGTATCTTACATCAGTGTGGTATATTTCTTGCAATTGATGAGCCAATATTGGTACATTGTTATTAACTGAAGTCCCTAGTTTACAGTAAGGTTCACTCTCTATTTTGTACATTCTGTGGATTTTACCCTGTTTTCACCATACAGCATCATTCAGAATAGTTTTGCTCCTCTAAACATCTGCTATATTCTCCCTATTCATTCCTCCTGACTTTCTCCACAAGTGCCTAATAACCACTGATCTTTTTACTCTTTCCATAACTTTGTTTTATTTATTTTACTAAAGTATAATTGAAAAATAGAAATTATATCTACTTACAGTGCACATGATATTTATATATATCTATACCCAAACACATTATACAGTGGTTCTGTCAAGATTTACATATCCAGGCTCGGTGCCTGTGGCTCAATCGGCTAAGGCGCCAACCACGTACACCTAAGGTGGCGGGTTCAAATCACCAGCCCGAGCCCGCCAAACAATAATGATGGCTGCAACCAAAAAATGGCCGGGTGTTGTGGCGGGCGCGTGTGGTCCCAGCTACTTGGGAGGCGGAGGCAGGAGACTCGCTTGAGCCCAGGAGTTGGAGGTTGCTATGAGCTGTGATGCCATGGCACTCTACCCAGGGGGATAGCTTGAGGCTCCATCTCAAAAAAAAAAAAAAATAGATTTACATATCCACCTCATATACTTATCATTTTTGGTGTGAGAACATTTAAGATCTACTCTCTTAGCAGTTTTCAAGTATATTCAAGTATGCAGTACATTTTGCCTTTTCCAGAATGTCATATAGTCGGAATCATACAACCTTTTCAGATTGACTTCTTGTGGTAATGAGTGTTTAATACAGGATTTAGTGGTAAGGTATTACTATTCTATAATCTTTGTTTCCCTTTTAGCTGCCACTTTTTGAAGTTTATGATTTTAAATTACAAATCTTGTTCATTCAGCAGTTCTTTAGTTTGTTCGGTTTTTTTTTTTACCATATTAGGTTTATTCATTAAGAGTTAGGGAAGGATAATTCTATGTTTCACCTTTATTCTGCCATCTTCACTAGAAGTCATCATTCTGTCTTCCTCGCCTTCCTTCCTCTTTCTGCATCTCTCTGTTTGATTTGTCATGGACCGGTTAAGTTGTGATGCTTCTTTAAATTGCTTACAATGATTTTGCTTCAGATATTTTTTTTTTTAAAGACAGAGTTTCACTGTGTCACCCTCTGTAGAATGCTGTGGCATCACAGCTCACAGCAACCTCAGACTCTTGGGCTTAAGCAATTCTCTTGCCTCAGTCTCCCAAGTAGCTAGGAATACAGTTGCCCACCACAATGCCTGGCTTTTTTTTTTTGCAGTTATCATTGTTGTTTGGCAGGCACTGGCTGGGTTTGAATCTACCAGCTCCAGTGTATGTGGCTGGCGCCGTGACCACTGTGCTATGGGCGCCAAGCCTACTTAAGGTTTGTAATACATAAAAGTTCCATACTACAGTTAGTGTTCACTATTATGAACATAAAATTATTCTCTTTTTTTATTTTTTAATATTCCACCCAACTGCCTTAGAAAAATTTGCATTCTTGGTCTCTTCTCAGTAAAGTGGTAGTAGAGGAAAATCAGAGGAAAGCAACTTCAAAAGAAAGAATGAAGTTGAAATTTATGAGAACTCACTTAATCATTTGGACTCTTCCAGGAAAAAATCTGAAGATTAAGGAGATTTATGATTTAAAGTCTTTTAAACTGTAAACGCTATCAATAGGATAAACTTTCCCTTGTTTATTAAATCTCAGAATGTTAGAACAAAAGACTAGTTTCTAACAAAGATAGGTTTCACTGAAAAAGAAAGAAAATTCAACTTTAAAACTTAGATCAGATCTAGGCAGGCTTTCCCTCTCTTCTCCCTCCCCAGCCTCTTGCTAGGTTGGCTACCATGCTTAGCTGTATGTTTGTACTAGCACCCTGCTTTATAGCTATTATAATACTTTTATGTCTTATTTTAATTACCTAATTCACTAGACTGAAGTCTCCTAGGGGTTTTTTTCAGTATTTTGTTTATAATTCTCAATATATAGGAGTTAGAGTAAGGAATAGTACAAGCAGACAGTAAATGTCCACAACTCCTATTAGAAAAACAAAATTAAAGTATACCAAACCTTTCTTTTTTCCACATCAAAATCTTAAATGAAACATCTGTAGTGAAGTCCTAAGAAAATCTAGATTATTTGCTTAAACAATAGAACCCCAATTCTTATAAAAATTAAAGTGTTCTTTGGTTTAATAAAGTCAAGTTAGTATGTGCTTTTGACTCCAAGCCAAATGTGGTCACCAATAAAAAAGTTGAGATCAGGTTCAGCACCTATACTCAGTGGTTAGGGCACCAGCCACATACATTGGAGCTTGCGGGTTCGAATCCAGCCCAAACAGCAGTGACAATTACAGCCAAAAAATAGCCAGACATTGTGGTGGGCACCTGTAGTCCCAGCTACGTGGGAGACTGAGGCAAGAGAATCACTTAAGCCCAAGAGTTTGAGGTTGCTATGAGCTGTGACACCCCTGGCACTCTACCCAGGGTGACATAGTGAGACTCCGTCTCAAAAAAAATTGACCACTGTCTCCACTGCTATTCAACATAGTAATGGAAGTCTTAGCCATCGCAATCAGGCAAGAGAAGGCAATTAAGGGTATCCAAATAGGGTCAGAGAAGGTCAAACTCTTACTCTTCACTGATGATACATTCCTATACCCGGAGAACCCTAGGGACTCAACTTCAAAACTCTTAGAAGTGATCAAGGAATATAGCAGCATCTCAGGATACAAAATCAATACTTAAAGGTCAGTAGCTTTTATATATGCCACCAATAGTCAAGCTGAAAAAAGGATTCTATTCCTTTCACAGTAGTGCCAAAGAAATATCTGGGAGTGTACCTAACAAAGGCTGTGAAAGATCTTTGTAAAGAAAACTATGAAACTCTGAGAAAAGAAATAGCTAAAGATGTTAACAAATGGGCTTGGCGCCTGTGGCTCAATTGGCTAAGGCACCAGCCACGTACACCTAAGGTGGCGGGTTCGAATCCCCAGCCCGGGCCTGCCAAACAACAATGATGGCTACAACCAAAAAATGGCCGGGTTTTGTGGCGGACGCCTGTGGTCCCAGCTATTTGGGAGGCGGAGGCAGGAGACTCGCTTGAGCCCAGGAGTTGGAGGTTGCTGTGAGCTGTGATGCCATGGCACTCTACCCAGGGGGACAGCTTGAGGCTCCATCTCAAAAAAAAAAAAAAAAAAAAGATCCATTTATTGCAAAGACTTAGTAGAAACTGTAGGAGTCTGAGTTACCTTATATTTAAGTTTTACAAAGCACTATTACTTTCACCATGACACGCACACGCACTCATGTACATACCCTGGTATACACAGTTTAGAGGAGAAGACTCTGAACACATTTGTTAATTTCCTTTTCCTCCAGGAAGAGTTTCATTATTATTTTGTCTAAAGGATCCAAAGTCACCACACAATAAACTGACCCTGGTTTTCCTAACAAACCTGCGCTGCATGTACTTTGCAATCAGTACTACACACATCTGAAGGTGTGTAGCAGAGTAAACCAGAGGCTGAGTCGCTCTCCCTGCGATGGAAGTAGTCTGGCTGCAGGAACTCACCTCTTCTTTGTCACTCTGACGGAGGTGGTTGCAGCGATCCAAGAAACAGTGGCCACCCATGACCCACTCCTTCTGGACAAGGCTCTGGAAACCAATCCTGGTTCTGTAGTGGGGGTCCATCATCACTTGCACCAGAGAGGAAATGAGGCAGCAGAGGTCAGATGCATTCTCCTCTAGGAGGGGCCGGCAGCAGAGCAAAAAGGAAGGAGGGCATTAAGTTTTAAAAAGCTACAGAGTGCTCTCATTTGCATAGTTAGTTTAAAAAGTGGAATTCACAATACTGAGGTCTGCTATTAAAGGTCACACTCTTATTCTCCAAAGGCTGGAGTCAACAAAAAACAGGGCAATATTTTCAAAATGAAAGACAAACTGCTTCTAGCCTGTCTAGTATAGGCTCCAACCTAGGCTGGTACTAAACACAGGTCTGCTTACCGAATGAATAAACTTTGTACTGCAAACCCACTTTCAGCACATGGGTGTCTAGGTGTGCCACACAATGGGAGCTGAATCATTCACATGATGACCTGCTGGGCTCTGCAGACCAAGTCTAAAGCCCTTTCTTCCTGGGGCATTGAAGCCTCTGCCCTTGAACTCACTGTTTACAGCTTGGCTGCATCTCAGGCTCATCTCAGAGCTCCTCTTCTCCACACCTAAATCCTTACTAGCTCTGCTTTGGAGAAAGTTTAGCATTTCTAGACTGTACTATAACAACTTATTTTTGGCTCCAAGGAGCTTTCCTTTTATGTTTCAGGAGCAAAGAGGTGCCTGGTTCTCCTTGCCTAGCCTGGGGTGGGGGGAGTTCTCCTTGGTCTAATTCCACATGCCCACCTGAAATGCACTTTCCAAAACCCATAGATGGAAAAAAAAAAAAAAAGTCCTCTAACATTCACATTCACGACTTATAGCATCTGTTCCTATGCATTCATCTTAGATTTAACATCCTAAAAGTCAAGATTTACATCTCCATGGTTTCCTCTTATACAAAAGTAAGTACAACTTAAGTTGCTTTTTGCAAATGTTTGTGAGGAGAATGAAATCAGCATTATCGGGGTCAGGAAAACTTAGGAATGAATTATAACTGGAGAGGTTTCATATGGTGCAAAGTTTTGTTTTGACCCCTGCAATCACAAAACAATACAGGCCCAAGTGTACACTTCTCTCTTCTGGGAAGCAAGCCTCAACTATGGAAGACACGGGTTTAAAAGGAACAAGGTGTTACCCTGGGTAGAGTACCATGGCATCACAGCTCACAGCAACCTCAGACTCTTGGGCTTAAGCGATTCTTTTCCCTCAGACTCCCAAGTAGCTGGGGCTATAGGCGCCTGCTACAACGCCTAGCTATTTTTTTTGTTGTTGTTATTGCAGTTGTCATTGTTGTTTTAGCAGGCCCAGGCTGGGTTTGAACCCGCCAGCCCCAGTGTATGTGGCCAGCACCCTACCCACTGAGCTATGGGTGCTACCCAAAGGAATAGATTTTTAATTTTATCTTCTAGTGCTATCAGTTTTTAAAACAAGTTTCTTTTTTGAATAGAGTCTCAAGCTATTGCCCTGGGTAGAGTGCTGTAGCATCACAGCTCACAGCATCCTCCAACTCATGGGCTCAAGTGATTCTCCTGCCTCTGCCTCCCAAATAGCTGGGACTACAGGCGCCCTCCACAACACGTGGCTATTTTTTCGTTGCAGCCATCATTGTTGTTTGTGGGCCCAGGCTGGATTCGAACTCGCCAGCTCAGGTGTATGTGGCTGGTGCCTTAGCCACTTGAGGCACAGGTGCCGAGCCAATACAAGTTTCATTTTTAAGGGAATCTTCCTTCTTTTATCTGAAGGGTGTTGATACTGGTAATAGGTGATGGGAAGAGGGGCTAGAGGATGAGATTCAGAGGGGAAACAACTCAGTAGTCCATCTAGGAGGGACACCTCAGTTCCATCAGTCAAAGACTCAGACTTCACTGTATACAACTCTGTACTCAGTGCAGTTTGGCCCTGGTCCCTCCCTCTCTCAGACGTCTGATCTTTATCCCTCCTACTTTCTACTAGCCACTCAATGCTCTGTCATTGTTGATGAGGTCTTCTTCAATAATACACTAAAGGCAACCCTCCCATTTGGCTGTAAACTTCTAGAAGGCACAAGAGAGCTGTGCACATGGCAGGTATTCAAACAATGTATTCAAATCTAAGTGAGTGAGCCAGCATCAGATGGGCAAAGCCAAAGGAAGACGCACTTTCCAGTCTGCCCTAGGACCTAAGGCCTGCCAGTCACAGAGAACATCAGAGAAATGAGAAAAGCTTAGGGGTACAAGGCATCCAACAATCTACTTAACATGTAGCATGAGGTTATATGAACAACAGTGACTTTTTAGCTCCTATCTACCCAGGTACAGCACCAATCGTTTTTGTATGGTGGTTTACGCTTGCTTTTGCACATTCTGAATGTGTCACGTACAGCAAGTTAAGCCTACCAAGGAAAAGGAAATCACGGCCCCAAGTTTCTATGGTAACTATAGAAAAGTTGCCAAACAAAAAGATATAAAAATAACAATTAAATCATCCATGAGTCTCTTTATGTAAAAAGGATTACCAAACGATTTCAACTTTAACCAAACTGAGTTAACATAAAAGAAAATCCAATGCATTAAGAAATGTGAGCTTTGGTTCGGCACCTGTAGCTCAAGTGACTAAGGTGCCAGCCGCATACAACAGAGCTGGTGGATTTGAATCCAGCCCGGGCCTGCCAAACAACAACGACAACTACAACCAAAAAATAGCTGGACGTTGTGGAGGACACCTATAGTCTCAGCTACTCAGGAGGCTGAAGCAAGAGAATCACTTAAGCCCAGGAGTTGGAAGTTGCTGTGAGCTGTGACACTATGGCACTCTATCCGGGGCGATAGCTTGAGGCTCTGTCTCAAAAAGAAAGGAAAAAAAAAAAGAAATGTGAGCTTTGGTAAAGATACCGAATGATTCCTTCTTGGGCTGTGAATAGGTCTGCCAAGTTCTAAGTGGAAGAATTTTATTTTAAACTGCAATGCTGAAATCTAAAGCAAAGGAGTCCAAGGGTAGGGAGAAAGGAATGGGAAAGATTTTTACACTAGCTTGCTCCATTTATAATTTAATTCCACACACATAAAGCTACATATATAAAAACTGAATCTCAAGTGAAGGAAAACAGAAATAATCCTTTGTGCTTTAAATATGTTACCTAAAAGAAGAACGTTCATGTTTTGTGCTTCCATGCATTCTGTAATCTCTATTGCTTTTTTCAGGCAACGTCTAAACAGGAAAGAGATAAGAAAAAGGGACATTAGTTCTTGAGCTTGGTAACATAAACAAGTAGTTTAGAATTACTCTGAATTTTTCCCTCTCGTTTATTTTTTTATGCCAAAATCCTCCAGAAAAGAAACTAATTATCATTTATACTATTCAGACAGTGGGAGATACTCATCTGCCTACTAAAAATTGAAAGTTTTCAGAAGGAAAACCCACAATTGATGTTAAAATGCTCCCAGGTAATGTCCAAACTAGACATTCTCATTGAAAACTCACATCCAAGTCTGCTGGAGGGCCCTAGTAAGACGGATGCCCACACCAGGAGAATGAGAGGCGTGTGCACAATGCTTTGCTCAAGGTGACCAGCTGGATGTATCAGTGTGGCTAAAAAAAGCCTAATACGCTCAGAAATCCCTCTGTGTCCCTCTCTCTACATATGTTATTCCCTTTGAGCCCACTGCCACCATGTGCAGCTTCTACATGTCCCCATCTTATACCTGGGGTCCTTCACACATGCTACCCTCTGCTTGCAGTGGTGCCCTCTCCTGCCCCCAGCAGCCCTCCCTCCCCACACCCTGATACTTCATCTGGTTATGGATGTTCCCCCTTCCTGGCCCACCCTGTGATTTTTTTTATTTACAATATTAATCACTGTTTGCCATTATATATTCAAATTATGGGATATATAGCAGGATATTCAAAGCAAAGTTAAATGTCTGGAGGGCTGAGACTCCTTTCCACAGTACTCACTGCAAAACAAAGACAAAGCGTGTACAAGCAGGAAGAAAGCATTCCTCCCCTTCCGCAAATGTAGCACGGGTGGGGCTATTCCCTCCCTCACCATCATTTGGTTTGGTACCTTACTTTGCCATATTTCATGGCAACAGAGAGGAGCCAGTCAATACATGTACATGAAGCAGGAAAGGCAATACAACACTCTTCTCTGGGACTCTCAACCTAACCAAACCAAACATGACTAACTGACATTAATGATAATGTTTTTAAAAAACCATTTAAATAAGTAATATATGTATAAGACACAAAATTCAAAGAAGATTGAGTAAAGGGCCAGTATCTCTCCCATTCTCACCCCAGCTTCCTCCCTAGAGACCAGCACTACAGCCTCAGTTGTAACTCTGGGCTGCCAAGCCCTCTTCTGTAGTCTTTCAAAGCCTGGCTACACAGTCTATCTCCTTATAAGCAGGCAGCATGTTTGTAAATTCCCATCAAATGTGCATAGAGGTAACGAACAAATGCAAAATCCTGCTGAGCCCTGAATAGAACATGTGATCTAAGAATATTTAACTGTAAAATATCAAATTATTAAATTGCATGTCAATTTGCTCTACTACTTTGAATTAGATAGTTGTAAAATTCATGAGCAAAATAATGGCTTGAAATACCTGATTATATCAAGCCAGCTGCTACTTTCCAACAGAGAAAACCATTTTATATCTGTGTCCCAAAATTCAGCACTGTTATCTGAAAAAGGAAAAAGGAATTAAGATGTCAGGTCATCGTTTGCTCACGTGCCTGTCACAAAAATATGCGACTCGGCTGTACTATTTGGATTAACAGACTGAAACTGCAGAAGCCAGGCACAAGACTCTGGTTTTTTGTTTGTTTGTTTTTGTTTTTTTGAGATAGACTCTCATTTTGTTGACCTTAGTAGAGTGCCAAGGCATCATAGCTCACAGCAACCTCAAACTCTTGGGCTCAAGAGATTCTCTTGCCTCAGCCTCCCAAGTAGCTGGGACTATAGGCGCCCACCACTATGCGCAGCTATTTTTTTAGAGACAGGGTCTCGCTCTTGCTCAGACTGGTCTCAAACTTGTGAGCCCAGGCAATCCACTCACCCAGAGTGCTAGGATTAAAAGTGTGAGGCACCATGCCTGGCCTGAGACTGCATTTTAAGTAAAGGGCATTTCAGAACTTCATCTGAGGTTCAGCGCCCATAGCACAGTGATTACGGCACCAGTCACATATACCAAGAGTAGCAGGTTGGAGCCCAACCCAGGCCAGCTAAACAACAATGACAACTGCAACAACAACAACAAAAATAGCTGGGTGTTGTGGTGGGCGCCTATAGTCCCAGCTACTTGGGAGACTGAGGCAAAAGAATCGTTTGTGCCCAAGAGTTTGAGGTTGCTGTGAGCTGTGACGCCACGGTACTCTACCAAGGGCAACATAGTGAGACTTTGTCTCAAAAAAAACCCCAGAACTTCAACTAGAATGGTTTTTGAACTATAGAACCCCCTAGAAGAGTATGATAGTCGAGGAGAGATCTTCATTGCTGACGTAAGAAATGCTTATAAAATGTGCACAAAGCCACGGTTCCTTATAATTCAACAAAGAGTGCCTTAGGCAGG
Source organism: Galagoides demidoff (assembly GCA_963574575.1). Lineage (NCBI taxonomy): Eukaryota > Metazoa > Chordata > Mammalia > Primates > Galagidae > Galagoides > Galagoides demidoff. Next base: position 195 of record CAUYQV010030954.1, on the reverse strand, counting down.
AATAGTTGATATCCAGGCTGCTATTCCCAGAAGTTCAAGTCAGAAAGTTACCTCTGAGTGTGACAAATCTCATAGGGTGAAGACTCATTCAGGAGTGGAGAGAATCAATAGGTGACTGAGTACGACTAGGCCTGAGTCAAGTTCTAGATTGTTAGGGGTAGGCAGCCTAGGCAGAGGAATAGGGATAGCTATGGC
>CAUYQV010030950.1:0-16242 GCA_963574575.1 Galagoides demidoff | reverse complement strand
TCACAGCTCATAGCAACCTCCAACTCCTGGGCTCAAGCGAGTCTCCTGCCTCCGCCTCCCAAGTAGCTGGGACCACAGGCGCCCGCCACAACGCCCGGCCATTTTTTGGTTGCAGCCATCATTGTTTGGCGGGCCTGGGCTGGGGATCCGAACCCGCCACCTTAGGTGTACGTGGCTGGCGCCTTAGCCGATTGAGCCACAGGCGCCGAGCCAATGCATAGGCTTCTATCAGAGCACAGCACTTACCTGTTTGTAACTCCACCAGCTTTGTACCCAGGATTTTTGGTGGTTACTCTGTTGCCCAGTGCCTGTTAAGCAATGCCTGTGGCCGTGGGAGGGTGAACTGCTGAGCCCTCTGGGCTGGCAGAGATGTGAGTGCTCACACCTAGATAGATGCCTGGCTGTGTGATGCTGGGCATCCAGATCATGCAGTGCAGATGTGTCCTGTGCAAAGGCTCAGGGAGACTTGGTATCTTTTGCTTGCTGAGGAATCTGAGGCTTGGAAAGGGCCTCAGTCTCTCCACAGTCCAGTGAGGATGGTGGCACTCTCTCTAGTCCCATCCCAGAGTGCGAGAGAGTTCTCTGAGCCTTTGGGTGTCCTACAGAGGCAAGATGGTACTACCAGGGCCTGGCCCAGAGACATGGAGATGGTCAGGCCCAGGGTAGAAGAGAGCTGCTCCCCCGAAAACTGTAGAGTACCTGGGGTTGCTTCCTCTGCGGAGCTTTCTTCATGCTCTGTCCTCTGAGCCCAGCCACTGGTCATATGGCCTTTGTCTGGTTCCTCCCCTAGTCCACACAGAACTCCCTGTCACCCCCCTGCAGCTCCCAGGAACTGACACCTGTCTCCTCCATACCTGTCCTCCTAACTTTCCTGGCCATTCTGCTGCAGCTCTGAGCCTCTGTCTCCTGAGCCACCTCTTGATTCCGTTACCTCAAACACTGAACAATGAGCTTGGGAGTCACCCTCCACAGTGGCATGAACAGCAGGGGGTCCAGGGGCATGTGCCATGGGCAGTGGGAACTGTTCTGCTTGGAGAAGGGAGACCCAGGACTCCACTGAGATCCTAACATCACAGGGAAGAGGGTATACCCTCTTCATTTCTTCCCAGGGGGAAGAGGAGGTGGACAGGTGTCTACCAGGCAGGATCTTTTCTAGGTGCTTTCTAATCGTGTCAGGTAGATAGTGGTAGAGCAGGAAGCCTGGGCTCTGAGACGGCAGGAGCTGACATTGACCCCAGAGCCACCCACCGCACAGCCCACACTTATGGCTGCCCTCACAGTCTGAGCTATGCATGAAGTGATGCGTCCCTACAGGTGAAAGCAGAGCCCCCTTGGTAGGGGTGTCACTCAGGGAACATGAGCATCTGGCTCAGAATGGGACTCTGAAGTCTAAGGCCCTTCTAGCTCTGAATTTCCTTAAGGGAAATAATTTCTCAGATCTCCAGCTTGCTGTGGTCCCTGCTAACTTCCGGCACACCTTCTGCTCTCTCCCCAGGTGTCGTGCGCCAAGTGCGGCCCATCGTGGGCCCATTTCATGCAGTCCTGAAGCTGGAGATGAACTATGTGGTTGGGGGTGTGGTCTCCCACCGAAATGTTGTCAACGTCCACATCTTCATCTCTGAGTACTGGTTCTGAAGACTGGTCTGTGGCACAGCCAAGGGTGCACCTCCAGGCCAAGTCATTGCTGCCATCAACTATGCAGCAATAGCCATTGTTTGCACCCCTCAGACATTTCTTAATGTTATGTATTTGTAGTGTTAGGTCAACATGTATTAAGCTGAGCCAGATGAGTAAGTCCATCTGATGTATTTTGGCAATTAAATAATGAGTCCAATTGCTCAACTATTTGGTTGAAAACTTTGCTCATTTAATGCAAAGGTTAAATTTCACCCCCTCTCTCTATGGGCTGGGCCTTGCTAAGGATTAAGGAAAGAAAGACATTTTTCAGGGGCAGCTAGTCCAAATGCCAAAAGAAGGCAGGTTCTTGCCCTGATTGTATGACATTTGACACTTTGGTACTTTTTTTTGCCAATTAGGTATAATATGTTCTAAGGGCACAGCTCCTATAGAATAGCACATAAGTGCATAATAAATTCTCCGCAGAAACATCACGACAGAATGCCTCGGGGAGCACTTAGAAGGTAAATTGCAGTTCTGTTGAAACAGGAAAATCCCTTGGTAAAGACACAGCCTGTTAGATTTGTGTGTGGCCCCAGTATGTTCACCAGGGGAATGACTGGGTTTTCTCTGTGCCCTGCATCTGTCTTTTCTTATGGGTGGAAAAAATAAACAACTTTGTGATCTTCCTGATGGCCTGTACATGGGAGTCTTTCAAAAAGAGGGAACCCAGCTAGCCCAGGAGTCCTCCACCGGCAAAGGGACTGAGAATCCGTCCTCTTCCCCAGGCCATCCCAAGACACCTCCTGCTCCACAAGGTTCTGAGATGTGGGCTCAGCTTATGAATTGGAAAGCTTCCCACCCATGTCATTTCCAATACCATGCCCTCTGCAAAACATGCCTCAAGTCTGTTTCATGCCCACATTCAGCCCTGCTAGGCAGGTCACAGGGCAGTGGTGTCTTTGAGACTTGCTTCCAATAGCAAACCTCCTGTGTGAACATTCAGATACTCTCCAGAAATCGCTGGGGTGAGATAATGACGACTCTCTTTAGCACGGAGGAGAAAAGACTGGTGTTCACTGAGTCCCCAAAACCTGGGCATGTGGGGCTTAATTTATTCCTCCCGGCAATCTGGTGAAGTGGATGTGGCCATGACCATGCACAGTGAGCATGAGAGGGTCAGACTGGGCTCGGGGAGAGGGACACAATTGCCACAATCCACATACCATTTTAAAAACAGAGACTCCAGGGATTCAAATTCAGTTTATCTCACTCCAAATCCCCTCTTAAACCCTGTGTCAGAGCAGACATGGGCAAACTGAATTTCCTGGGTGAACCAACACTACCCTCAGGATCAGTGGTGGGACCAGGCCCGCCCGGTGCCCCAAGGCCCACTTGGACCCACAGGCACTCAGCATCCAGGCTCTCTGTCTGCATATACGCCTCTCCTCCCAATTCACCCCCGGGTCAATCCCATCTTCTTAGGCAGGGATCTCACACATGGCTCAGAGCCTCCTGTGCCCCAGCTTGTCTCAGTAGCCTAGACCCAGCAATGATATCTCAGCCCCACACCTGAGCCAGTGCCCCTCTAACTCTCAAGAACATGGTCTCTACCACTGTTGGGGACTTTTAACATTTCCAGGGGCCTGGTCCATCAAAGCCAGGCCTTGAGTCAGCAGGCACAAGGCTTTCTGGAGCCTTGGAAGCTGATGGGAAGTAGAAGGCCCAGTGCAAGTTGGACAGTCCACAGGAGCCCTGTCCAGAAACAAGATGAGCCTGGGGGCCAACTGGCAGTTCTTCATGCCAGAAAATTGGGGTGGCCACATTGAAGCCTGCCAGGAAGCAAGGTGCAAGAATGAAGGCCAGGGGCAGGAAACCGGGTGGTGCAGAGGGTCCTCCTGTCTGCCCACCTGCAGCCTGGGGGGCAAATCTGCAGAAGCCAGGCAGTTTTGGTCCACACTCGGCATAGGTTTCTGGAAGCCTCCTTCAGGAGGGCCGGGAAGACAGAAGCCCCTGCTGCTTCTGGGAAAGGGGCTTCCAGTACCCGTAAAGGTTAACATGGAGCTGCCATTGGTAGGCAGAGCCAAGGCCCAGGTGCTGACTGGCTCTTGCAAGAGGACATGACCCAAGCTGTCCAATGAGTGCTCTTTCCGGGGTGAGGCCAAAAGGCAGCAACAAGGTGGGGAGAGCTGGGAGCTCCCAGGTTGAGCAGCCGGGCGAAGACCAGGAGTCAAGTGCCAGTCCTGCCTGATTCAGAATCAGAGACCCAGTCCACACCTCACCCTGGCAGTCTAGCAGGGTGAGTCACTGCCATCCTCTGAGCTTTGGTTTCTGCATCTGCAAAGTTGGAGGTCAGGCACGCAAGATGATGATGGTAACGGTCGCCAGTGTCCGTAGAGGCACCTGAATGCAGCCTGGAAGTGCATTGGCATCTTTTCAATCTGCGTTTCTTTTCTTAATCATCCAGGAGAGACTTGCCCGGCAGTTATATAAATTACACAGGAGCCTAATATTTCACATTTCATATCACGCTACGGATTGGGCACCTGATGGACCCATAAGTATCTCATTATATTTGTGAAGTAATTACCGTCAGAGCCTAGCCTCAGCTGCATTAGGGGACCAGCTGATGGGAGCTGGTGGTGCCTCTGGGTCCCCCATAAAGGGATCCATTCTTAATTGCAGCCTTAGAACGAAATAACTGAGGGGAATCTCTAACGGCAAAGCAGTTTGTAAGCAGCATGAGAAGACAAGCACACAGAGACACTGGGTTGAATCCATTTTGCTGATCTGGTAGAAAAAAACTTGGAGGGAAGGTTCCAGAAGGTCTCCTACAGTAGTATTCAACCAAAAAGCTGTCTGCCTTGAGTGAAGGAAACTTACTCCACTATACAGAGGAGCCCCCTGGGCTACTTGGCAGCCCAGTGGCACCTGCGTTCATCCTCGCAGGAGCTGAGCAGAGGGTGGCAGGGCCCACCTGGCCAGCTAGAGCCCAAGGGGCAAACCAACTTTTCTACGGTTCTCAAGTTTGTTCAGGTGAAAAAACACATGGAAATCCAATTGTATCTTTTCTTTTCTAATATTTGTATGAAAAATTTCAAATAAACAGAAAATTTGAAAGAATTATACAGTGAATGTCAGGGTACCTACCACCAAGATCCTGCCGCTAACATTTTACGAGGCTGAGTTGAGTTTTGAAGAAATGATAATATGATGAGATACTAAATGTAACACAAACTCTGGGTTCTGCAGGCTTGAGTTTAAATCCAGCCACTTAGCTTTGTGCAGTGGCGATATTATAAGCCATTAAGGCTTATCTGAGGCGCGATCATTGCTAATTAAATCCAGCCACTTACTAGCTGTGTGGCTTCAGTTTTCTCTACAACACAAAAATAATGACATGTACTTCACAGGAGCTATTGTAGGGATGAAATGGGATAATTACATGAAACAGTGCAAGGACTGCAACACAGGAGGTCCCTAATAAATAGTACTATCCTTACTAATACACCAAAGGGGATAGTTTTTATTCAATTAGATGTCACATTTTATTAGAAAGGGTGCACACAAAGGAAACAGGGAAACTTCAGGAGAATTTATAAAAGAATAGTCTTAATTGGGAGGCTCATAAGGGTAGGGCACTGGCCCCATATGCCGGAGATGGTGGGTTCAAACCCAGCCCTGGCAAAAAAAAAAAGGATAGTTTTAATTGTGACTTGGCTTCAGCACCCTCCACTCATTCAGGAAGGGACACCAGCTTTGAGAGGGCATGTTTGCTTGTATATGGGAAGGTTTTGCCTGAGGCCACCTCCTGGACCACAGCTGGTCTGTCACCCAGGCTCTGATCCCTATTCAGGACAGTTTACATAGTCATCCCCATCCCTGTCTATCCTCTGGGGATAGATGATGTCTGGGTGCCAGCCAGCACCTGGATGATGTCTGGGTGCCAGCCACAATGTTTCAATTCCATCCATGTTGTGTCAAAGAGATGGGCCTCTAGAGGCTGTTCATCATCCTCCTGGGAGTGGAATGAGATGGGAAGGCCCCCTTGAATGACTTCTGAAGTCTCAAGGGAGAAATGGAGCCCTTGCAAACTCTTATAATATGGCCTGTGGGGGCGGCGCCTATAGCTCAGTGGGTAGGGCGCCAGCCACATACACTGAGGCTGGCAGGTTCAAACCCAGCCTGGGCCTGCTAGACAACAATGACAACTACAACAACAACAACAAAATAGCCAGGCATTGTGACTGGCACCTATAGTCCCAGCTACTCTGGAGGCTGAGGCAAGAAAATCGCTTAAGCCCAAGAGTTTGAGGTTTCTGTGAGTTGTGACACCACAGCACTCTACCAAGGGTGACATAATGAGACCCTGTCTCAAACAAACAAAGAAAAAATGACCTGTAGGAGCATGGTTACAGTCACCCCTACTTCTAATAATAACATTGCTCTGTTGAAGAAAGACCTCCCATGTGCTAGAAACACTCCTGTAACCATCCCTGACACACACATATACTCACCTGCGTACATGCACTGCCCGCTCAGCCTGGCTGCCATGCCCACCTCAGGGCCATCCTCTCCTGAGGAGCTGCCTGTCTTCATCCCCTGAGATGACCCTGTGCTCCCATCGCTATAGAACTTACTGTGCTGCCTACTCTGGTGCCATAACTGCGCCAGACCAATCGGGTTTAACTTTCATTTAACTCAGTCATGAGCTGTTTTTCAGTTGCCCCGGATGCCTAGGTTGGAGATCACATAACCTGAGCAAGCCCATATGAACCAACCATGAGCTAAGTAGTTGGTCCAAGGAGTGGGACTGAGTTAAGAAGCAGACACCACCTGGCTGGATCCAGCATCCAATCAGATCAGGCTCTGACATCACAAGGCAGGATCCAGCGTCCAATCAGATCAGGCCCTGACATCACAAGGCAGGATCCAGCATTCAATCAGATCAGGCCTTGGCATCACATGGCAGGATCCTGCATCCAATACCTCACTTAGCACATGGTCCCATCAGATCTGCTGCATTGCCCTCTGATTATAAAACCAGCAGATTCCCTTGTTTGGGGACACACAGCTGTGGGGACTATCCTTGATGTGCTCCCCAGTTGTGCTCACTAAGATGTCTACTCGGAAAACCCTTTAATCCATGTGTCCACTGCTGGATTTATTATCCCCATAAACTTGGATTTACACATCCCTGATTTCACTTTCAGTCTTGCCAAGTTCAACAAGAGATTTAATGTTTGTTCATTGCTCTAATTTAAGCTCCAACATTCTCACAATGGAACACACAAAAACACGGAAAAGCAATAATGAACTCCACTCAGCAACACCACATGTCCTCACACAAACACAGCTGTGAGACACTGATACACCAAATTTACAAAACCTTACCAAGTTGTGAGTGCTGCCAGCGTAAGTGCGTGGTGGTAAGTTCACAAACTTAATTGTCACACCTTGTACATTGCCCAGCCTAGCCTTGAACTCTTAGAATCAAGCCATCCTCTCACGCAGCTGGGATTACAGGCCTGTGCCACAGTGCCTGGCTTCAGGAGTATTTTTTAAAAATATGTTTTATTTTTTAGAAGAATTTTAGGATTACAGAAAAACTGCAAAGGTAGCATGGTGAGTTCCCATCTGCCTGGCTCCCAGGTTCTCCATTATTAATCTCTTAGTTATGTGGCCCATTTATTACAATCAATGAACTCATCCGGATACGCTGTCATTAACCCAAGTACACACTTTATGCTGGTTTCCTTACTTCTGACTTTTGCTATTCCAGGATCCCACATGACACTTAGTCATCATGTCTCCTTAGGTTCCCCTCGCCTGTGACACTTTCTCAGATTTTCCTTGTTTTTGATGACTTTGTCAGTTTTGAAGAGTTCTGGTCAGAAATTTTGCAGAATGGTCCTCAGTGGGGATTTTTCTGATGTATTCTCATGGTTAGATGAGGGTTGTGGGTTTGGGGGTAGGTAAAGTGCTCTCTCATCACATCCTGGCAGGGGCACATTTACTGACAATGCTCATCACTGTCCCTGCTGGCCTTGGTCACCTGCCTGAGGGCTGTTCCTCAGGGGTCTCCACTGCAAAGTTCCTCCTTTCTCTTCCTTTCCTTTCTGTACTCACCACTCGCAGGGTGAGGAGTTATGCCCCACTTCTTTGAGGGCAGAGTGCAGAAGTATTTTAAAGAAAATCCCAGACACATATCACTTCATATTTAAATAATTGAAATATTTCAAAAAAATACATTTCTGGCTGGGCATAGTGGCTTAAGCCTGTAATCCCAGCACTCTGAGAAGCCGAGGCAGGAGGATCCCTTGAGCCTAGGAGTTCAAGAACAGCCCGAGCAAGAGTGAAATCCTGTCTCTACAAAAAATAGAAAAATTACCCAGGCAAGGTGGTGGGCATCCATAGTCGCAGCTACTAGGGAGGCTGAGGCAGGAGAATTACTTGTCAGGAGGTGAGGTTGCAGTGAGCTAGGCTGACACCACTCCACTCCAGCTGGGGCCAAAGGAGCTTCTAATGGTAAGGACTTATAAAAACATAACCATCATGCCTATCACACCTAACCACATTGACAATGATTCCTCAGATTTTCTAATAAGTGGCTTATACTTCCAATTCAACTCAACCTATATTTAGTAAGATGAGTGTAAGTATCCCTGGGAGATACAGAGTTAAGACATACCGCTTGGGGGAATGGGAGGACCAAATCCAAGGCAATTATTTTCTTAACAAAAGGATTTTTTTTGGCCATGCAGGGTGGGTCTCACCTGTAATCCTAGCACTTTGGGAGGCTGAGACAGGTACATTGCTTAAGCTCAGGAGTTGAGACCAGCCTGAGCAAGAGTGAGACCCTATCTCTACTAAAAAATAGGAAAAAAAGAAAAAAAAGCAGCCAGGCATGTGGCAGGAACCTGTAGTCCCAGCTACTCAGGAGGCTGAGGCAAGAGGATCGGTTGAGTCCAAGAGTTTGAGTTGCTATGACAACGTAGCACCCGACCCAGGGTGTCAGAGAGTGATTCTGTCTCAGAAAAAAAAGGAAATTTTTCATTTACCAAAGGATTCACCTTGGGGCTGTATTACAAATGAGCCTCCACCCTATGTTCATGGCTTACAAAAAGAAATTTTTCTACTTCATATTTCGAGCCTTGGCCCAATGTGTCTCCTTAAGTTAAGATTTCTCTGTGACTCCCACCACCCAGAGTATAGACCTCCCTTTTAAAACACACGTTGCCGGTGTAAACCTCAAACTATCCTAGAAACCCATGATTGCATCAATGTGCACAGCTATGATTTAATTTTAAAAATTAAATAAAAATAAAAATAAATTAAAAACTGTCCTAGGACTGCCTGGCCAGGGATTATAGATGTGGACATTAGGTTGGAGGCAGGGCATGGGCCAGAGGATCAGACCAGGAAGGATCAGAGCAGGATTCGGGGGAGCGGTGTGAATAGCACCCTCCACCCCCCAACTCCCGGCACTAGCTCCCAAGTCTAGTTGAGTTCAAAGGGCAGGAGATTGGGACTGGCACTTGGGCTAGAAGGACAACTGCCCCACACTGTCCCCACTCCTGTACACCACAAGCATCCCAGTCTGTTTGGTGAATGAAGTTCGTAGTTAGAAGGCACCCATGTGTAGGGGATTGTTGAGTGTCCCCCCTCCAAAAGAGATGTCCAAGTCCTAACCCCAGTACTTATGAATGTGACCTATTTGAAAATAGAGTCTTTGCAGACATGGTCAAGTTAAGGACCTCGGAGTGAGGTCATCCTACATTGAGGGTGAACCTAAATCCCATGACCGGTATCCTTCTAAGAGCAAAGAGAGAGATTTGACCCCCAGACCCAGAGAGAAGGGCAGTGTGCAAACAGAGACAGAGACTGGAGTGATGCCCCTGCCAGCCAAGGATGGCCCCCCACCCCCGGAAGCCAGACTGGAGCTCTGGGAAAGACTCACCCTCAGAGCCTCCAGAGGGAAAGACCTGTGGACACCCAGGTCTGGACTTCCTGTCGTTCTAGGAAATTAATACTGTGTATGTGTGTACATGTGTGTGTGTGTGTATATAGTTTTAAATTCTTATTAATTATTTCTTCATTGGTATGTTTCTTAGCATAGACAGTGGATCAATACTGTTCTTTTGCTATGTTTTTTTTATAAATAAGGCCTCCTTGAGTGTGGACGCACAGGCCTTCCATGTCTCCTGGTCTCTGGCTTTAAGAGAGCAGCCTATCCCAGGCCCCTGTTTCCCTGGGACTTGCTGCCAGGAGGTAGGTACAGGGCACAGAGGAATGATCCCCTCAATGTGATGGCTTCAACGACATCAAGTGTCTTCAGTGGCCTCAAGCAGCACAGAGGATGGTGGCATCTGAGAATTCAGCCGTCATTCACGTGTCCACTCCAAGTTCAAGATGTCATGGTTTAACAATTAAACGTTATAGGGCATCAGAAGGCTTTGAGAGTTTCGAAAAAGGCTTCTTGATCACTAAAGAACTCATATATTGCAGAGTCTCCCAGCCCTTGTTCTTGGAAGTTCTTTCTGAAATCTAATCCAGATCTACCCTCCTTACTCTCCTCCTCTTGCCTGTAGTAAAACTTTCAACCTTTTCAGAAAAGAGTCCACTTAAAAGAACCAAGACTCCACTGTACAAACCTAAGCTCAAGTCTTCCCCACACCGGGTTGGAAGCATTGGTTTCCCTTTCCCGAGGTCTTTGAGCATTTGACCAGCAGGTTAAGACTTGCACAGCCCAGGAGCCATGTCAGCTCCCTCCACCTGCCCTGTCCTAGCACCTGACCTCCGGCCTGAAACAAGGACCCCATTTCCCAGAGAAGAGCCTCTCAAACTCCACACTGCCTAGTTGTGTTACCACCACCAACCTCTTGGGGAGAAGTGACAATAATGACAAAAGGGGCTTGTGTGACTGCTGCTTCTGTAACTACAGTTTAGGTTTTGAAAAGGATAACTACACGTCTGAGCTGGGCTAACCCCACAGTACCAGATGTCACTTTAACTGCGGCTAGCCCTCCAGGATTTAGCCGTGAGAAAGGAATGTTCCCAACCTGCAGAGTGGAAACGCTCTTATCCCACAGCCTATCTTGACAATTTGGTAGGCTCTTCTCGACCCAACCTAGGTAACTGCATAAATTAATTGTGCACAGGTAATTCAGCCAGAGGAGGTGGTTATGCAGAGCGGGGAGCCCCCTCCCGCTTCCCAGACAGATGCCAGGAGAGCTCGGGACTTCATTCAGTCCCTCTTTTGGTTTCTTGAGATACTTCTGGAAAGTCAGTGTTCAGCTCCTTCCTCTACATCCCGCATGGGTTCAAGGGTCTGAGGTACCTATGGCCCACTTGTTCCTCATCCCTGGGCTTAGTCACTATGTCAAAACCTCTGGAGCTCCACATGGGGGTCTCTTGGCCTTCAGGGAGCCACGCCATTGCTCAGATAGCTGTCATGGGCCCTGGGACAGCCGGACAAAGTGTAGGGGAATGGTCCCCAAAAGGCAAACTTGATTCTTCCTACTCCAGCTCCCCAGCATCACCACCTCCCACCTTTGCTGCCTCCTCCGCCAGGCGCAGACTTCCACGGCCCCCCACTCTGAGGTGCCTGGTCCAGCAGGTGCAGCGGAGGTGCTGGGGGTGGAGGGAGAGGCTGTCCCAGGGTCGCCATTTGGAGTGGTAGAAGCCACATCACGCCCTCAACTGATGACCTTCATCTTCCTGCCTTTGCTTTCTCTCTCCCTCTGCAGAACATTCGAGCACAAAGCACGCGGTCCTTCCAGGACAGCTCTCCTGCATTTGCCTGTAAGCCTGAAGAATCTCAGCCCCTGGTGCAGCTGCCCAAGCTGCGGGGCAGTGTGCAGCCTCCCTCCATCACTGGGCACACCCTGGGGGAAGCAGAGTCAGCCCTGCCCCCACCATGGAGAAGAGTCCAGGAGTGGGAGGCAGTGAAAAGGGGCTGGGCGGGCGGGGAGACAGGGTGCCTCTCCTGGACCTGCAAATGGGGGAGTGGCAGGGGACACGAGGTCATGGAACTTGGATAAGGAATAAAGAATCATCTGGAGAGTGGGACCCAGAAGCTATTGAAATGTCACAGAGCAGAAATGGCCATCTAATGCCACTGCTAAAGTCCTCTGTGGGGTAGTGATCCTAAGTGGGAAATCTAACCAGTAACCAGAGTCAACTGTGATGGGAACTTCAGCCAACAGCTTTGAAAGTGACGTTCCATTATTGCATGAGACCCTCCCTCTTAGCACCCAGGACTGTGCCCGGCCACCTTGCCCCAGTTCCTCTAAGGGTGAGTTACTCAAGTCACTCTGTTGAGTAGCCCATGGCCATGGTCAGGTGCTAAGAGGTGGAGGCCCATTCCACATTCCTCCCCCGCAAAGACAAACTGATCTCAGAGTCCCAAGAAGGCGCCCCTGTGGACACCAATCTTCTCTGCCTAAATCCTGCTGTCCACACAGCAGGTGCTTAATCCTCGCTCCAGGGAGCAAAGCCCACTTGCCCCAGTATGAAGAGTTTGGTTCTGCGCAAAGGGAACTATGTCTCCGTTGTCTGCCTGGATTAGAGAAGTCCCCAGGGGAAATTGCTCCTCTTGAGCCTTTGCTGTTGGCAACTTACTGAGAAACCCTCCCAGAAGCAGAGCCCTGGAAACTTGAGCACAGCAACCCCCAAACCCAGATCACAGCAGCGAAAGCTTTGGGCATCTGGGGCCACATGCTATTGGCACTGAGGTCTAGGAGAGTCCACTCTGGCCCAAGCTGATGGTGCCTTACTGTCGAGAGTGTTAGTGTTTTTGGTGAACAAGGAGAGATCTATTCCAGCATAATTAATCCAGTTGGGATTTAGGAGGACTGGGAATTTTCCACATTCTAGACTTCTTGGGTTCCATGGAGGAAAGAGGGAGCTTCCCCCACCCCCCTTTCTGTGCCACAACAATTTGGCTGCGATTACTAACCTAGGGTAACATGAGAAAGCTTACTAGGTCGGTCTGTGGCTCTCCTGCCAACCCCTCTTTTTACTGTATGACACTGAGATCAATGCCAGATCTTCAGGCACAGAGAGCTTTGGCTGATCTTTGCAGCTGGAGCCAAAACCTGGCTTGATGGGTTACTACCCTGGGGAATGGGGTCCTCAGGGACTTGGGAGTAAGGGTGTGAGAGGAGACAGGCATGGAGACCTCACAGATGTAGCAGAGTCTGTTTCTAAGGAAAAGATATTTCCAGCTCCATAAGGATGTTGTTTTTGTTTTTGTTTTTGTTTTTGTATTGAGACAGAGTCTCTCTCTGCCCTGGGTAGAGTGCCATGGCATCATAGCTCACAGTAACCTCATACTCCTAGACTCAAGCAATCTTCCTGCCTCAGCTGCCTGAGTAGCTGGGGCTACAGGCACACACCACAATGCCCGGCTAGTTTTTCTACTTTTAGTAGAGATGGGGTCTCACTTTTGCTCAGGCTTATCTCAAACTTCTGAGCTCAAGTGATTCTCCCGCCTCAGCCTCCCAGAGTGCTGGGATTACAGGCGTAAGCCACCATACCTGGCCAGGATGACCTTCTTTAAAGAAAAATCAGCAACTCAGCCTTCACTATCTCAAACAACACTGTGATGTCAACATCATTGTTACCGTCTTGCAGAGGACGAGAATGCAGCCAGCTGTCTCCTGTCCTGAGCCCTCCTACTCACGTCCCTCCGAGGCACAAAGCAAAGCCTGCCTCAGTCTGACCTCTCGTCACACAGTGCCACCGTAGGGCCCACCTTTTCTCTGTGCAAACAACATGCAGCTCAACTTGGGAATATCTGTGGAACACTCATTGTGTGCAAATCCTTGTATACGAATATGCCTGAAATAAAAACAACAGCACAATAACAACCGGGCCAACAGGCTCAGACACAAGCCTAGGACGGCTCTGCCTAGGCACATGCACTCAAGGCACTTAGCTACTGCGGCTGCTCCCTGTGTCCCAGAAGGCAAGTCGAAATGAAGTCACTAGGAAAGAGCCCTTCCCCACGCTACCCACTGTGGGGACCAAACCAAGTGTCCAGCGCTTTTCTCTAACTTTCTCAAGATCCTCCCAAAGAATTTCCTGATCCGTATCAGTTTTCTCGTTTGAAAAATGGACCTAACGATTACTACCTCCTGAGACTTTTGTGAGAATGAAGCAAGATAGTCACTAAAACCCAGTGCCTGGCTCGGAGGCTCAGAAAGTATTTGTTCCAATTTTTCTCTTCCCTCCTTGGGGTCATGCAGTTTTGGTTCTCACGTCACTCTCCTTTTTCAAAAGGATATATACGTATTTATTTTGCATGTCTCCTATAACCCAGACACGGGGCCAGGCCTGGAGACGCAGTGAGGAGTGCGATGCGGACCTGCCCTCTGGGGCCCACCAACAGAGTAGTGTAAGAACAATGTGGGGCCTTCATGCCCAGCAAGAGCCAGTGCTTTGTCTGCTGTAAACTTTCTGAACTCAGTTTTGTTTTCATCACTTTTGTTTTCTTAGTTTTCTCTCTATGGACTAAGCTGTTGAGACAAAACTCATTTTAATGTCACAAGAGGAACAGATTCTAGAACCAGGATCCAGGGAAGTTGTTCATAATAAATAGTTCACAGCAACCTCAAATTCCAGGGCTCAAGCCATCCTCCCACCTCAGTCTCCCAAATAGCTGAAAATACAGGCATGTATTACCAGCTAGTTTTTCTATTTTTTTTGTAGAGATGGGTTCTCATCACGTTGCTCAGGTTGGTATTGAACTCAAGCAATCTTCCCGCCTCAGCCTCCTAAAGTGCTGGGATTACAGGTTCGAGCCACCACGGCTGGCCTTGACCAACTTTAATAAAGCATAATATGCTTTTAAAATGCTAAGAATCAAAGTATCCCTTTTTATTTTGGGAAGCTCAAATCTAAATTGAATAATACATTCTCTCACATTTAAATTTATCTCCTACTTTGTTCCTGACCTCCATTTTGTTACTCTGTATTATACTATGCGAAGGCATATTTTTATTATTTATTTGTTTATTTATTTTTGTGTGTGTTGCAGATTTATTTCAGCAAGAGAGAAAGGGAAAGCGTCTGCATAAACATGGAAGGGGGCCCAAGATAAGGCCTATGTTTAAAGGGAAGTCTTCTGGCTGGGCGCAGTGGCTCACACCTGTAATCCTAGCACTCTGGGAGGCTGATGCAGGTGGATTGCCTGAGCTCAGGAGTTCCAGACCAGCCTAAGCAAGAGCAAGATCCCATCTCTACTAAAAACAGTAAGACTAGCCAGGTGTCTGTAGTCCCAGTTACTCAAGAGGCTGAAGCAGGAGGCTCACTTGAGCCCAAGAGTTTGAGGTTGCTGTGAGCTGTGATGCCATGGCACTCTGCTCAGGATGATAAGAGTAAGACTCTATCTCCAGAAAAAGAGAAAATTCAATAAAGGGAAGTCATCTGACATTCTTCTGTAAAGTGAGGCATAAATTACATACATCAGTAATTTTGTAAGATAAAGGGAGCATCATAACAGAAATTACCTGACACAATGGCCAAAGCGGGAAGGACCCCAGTGCCCGCTGCTGACCGATGAACAAACAACAGAATAGTGTTAGCCTCAACACGGGAGGAAATCCTGACACCTGCTACAACGTGGCTGACCCTCGAGGACATTGTGCCCGGGGACGTAAGTCAGTCGCAGAAAGACAAACATTTGTATGATTTCATCCATAGAAGGCCCCTGTAGGAGTCAAGTTCATAGAGACAGAAAGTAGGGTGGTAGGTGCTGGGTGCGGGGAGAGGCAGTGGGGAGTCAGTGTTTGATGAGTGCGGAGTTTCAGTTTGGGAAGATGAAAACAATTCTGGAAACGGATGGTAGAGATGGTTGTACAGCAGTGCGATGTACTCACGCCACTCAATTGTACACTTGGAGATGATTAAAACATTAAATTCTGTGTTAGGTGTATTTTATCACAATAAAAAATAATTAATTAAAACAGAAAAGGACTCGCCTGAACATGAGCACTGTAAACCTTCTGTGTTAGAGAAACTTGAGTGCTAGGCCTCTTTCTGCGATTTCCTTCTCCTAACAGAGGGATGAGGTAGCGGCCTCCACCTTTTGATTTATCGGCTCTCCTGCCACCGTTGATTGTGTTCCAGGCCTCTCCAAGGAGGCATTTGGAGCAGAAGTGCTGACTGAAGACCAGCCGCAGCTAACACAGTCCTGCTGCAATTTGATGACTGAGCAAACCCCTGTCCCCAAAGCAGATCGCTGCTTGTGAAGCAGCAGGACACGGCTGGGCTGGAGCAGTTCCTCTCACCGCCGGGCCGGCGGCTGCCCGCAGGCCTCTGTGGAAAGAAATCCTGTAAGTGCAGCCTCGCAGCAGGACTGTCATCGCGGCTGTATTTCATCTCCGGCCTCCGGGTATTCACACCGCCTCCTCGTTATTAGTCATATTATATCATCATCCGCAATTTTGCTTGTCAACCATTTGGGGAGGGAGGTACCATAGGAACACAGGGGCACTGAGGAAAGAAGGAAGCAATCTTTGTCTGGGGAAGGAGGAAGACGGGGGGGGGGGGGGGGGGGGGGTGGCAGCCGCGGGATGCTGTGGGGGGGGGCAAATGTGGCGCAGAGGGAGGCCACATGTG
>CAUYQV010030948.1:0-37841 GCA_963574575.1 Galagoides demidoff | reverse complement strand
CCCAGCCCGGGCCCACCAAACAACAATGACGGCTGCAACCTAAAAATGGCCGGGCGTTGTGGCGGGCACCTGTGGTCCCAGCTGCTTGGGAGGCGGAGGCAGGAGACTCGCTTGAGCCCAGGAGTTGGAGGTTGCTATGAGCTGTGATGCCATGGCACTCTACCCAGGGGGATAGTTTGAGGCTCCGTCTCAAAAAAAAGAAGAAATCAGCTGCCTCATATGGCTCCGTGTCTCTATTCTCTTTCATCGATCTGTGTGTCTTTCTGCCCACACCACATTGTCTTAATTGCTGCAGCTTTATGGTAAATCTTGAAATCTCATGCTGTGAATACTCGAATTTATTATTCTTTTTCAAATGTTTTGGCTATTTTAGTTCATTTGCCTCGCCAAATAAATTTTAGATTCGACTTGTTAATATAAACAAAAATTCATGCTGGCATTTTGATTGGGATTAGCTTGAATCCACAGATTAGTTTAGGGTAACTGACATCATAACAATGTTGAATACTCCACCCATGAACATGACATATATAGTGTACATCGCCATGCACGTCTGTCTTACTTGATTTAGCTTATCAGTATTTTTATAGCTTTTATTAGATACATATTCTGTTAGATTATACCTAAATTTTCACTTTTATTCCTTTGCTCTTGAAAAAAAATTTTGAGTCTCAAGTGTTTATTTCTAAGATATATAAATGATTTTGTTACTTTTATTATTTTCAGTTGAGTCCTTCAAACTTGCTAGACTCTCTTGCAATTCTCAAGTCCTTTTATAGATAAATGAAGGTTTTGCATGTGGAATGTCATGTCCTCTGTAAATACAGGCAGTGTTATTTCTTCCTTTCCAATACATAAGGTGTTTATCTCTTTTTCTTACCTTGTTGCACCAGGAGGGCGTTTAGTGTGATGTTGGAAGGAGCAGTGAGGGAGAACGTCTGTGTCACATCCCTCTCTTGGAGGAAAACCGTTCAGCCCTTTACCATGCAGTATGGTGTTAGCTGTACATAAATGCCCCTTTTTGGGTCAAAAAGTGAACTTTTGTCTGTTCCTAGTTCATTGAGAGCTGTTTTAAAAAATTGTGGATTGAGGCTTGGCACCTGTGGCTCAAGTGGCTAAGGCACCAGCCATATACACCTAAGGTGGTGGGTTCAAATCCAACCCGGGCCCACCAAACAACAATGACGGCTGCAACCTAAAAATGGCCGGGCGTTGTGGCGGGTGCCTGTGGTCCCAGCTACTCGGGAGGCGGAGGCAGGAGACTCGCTTGAGCCCAGGAGTTGGAGGTTGCTATGAACTGTGATGCCATGGCACTCTACCCAGGGGGATAGCTTGAGGCTCCGTCTCAAAAAAAAAAAAAATGACCATACGGCCAAAAAAAAAATTGTAGGTTCAATGTAATCCCTATCAAAATACCAATGTCATTTTTCACAGAATTAGAAAAATTCAAATCTACAATTCATATGGAACCCACAAAAAAGCCCAAATAATTTTTTTAAAAAATCATGAGCTCAAAGAACAAAGTTGGACACATCTCATTGCCTAACTTCAAATTTTACAACAATACTATAGAAACCAAAACTGTATGGTATTAGAATAAAAATAAACACATATGTCAATGAAAAAGAATAAGGAAGGCAGATATACAGCCACATACATACAGCCAACTGATCCTTCACAAAGTTGAGAAGGACTTAAACTGGAGAAAGGACACCCTTTTCGATAATGGTGCTAGGAAAATAGGATTGCATATCCGAACAATGCAACTGAACCCTTATCTTTCACCATATATAGGAATTAACTCAAGATGTATTTAAAAAGTGAATGTAAGACCTAAAACTATAAAAATACTAGAAGGAAACCTAGCAGCAACTCTTCTGGACATTGGTCTAAGCAAACAATTCATGACTAAGACTTCAAAAGTACAGTTAACAAAAACAAAAATAAGCAAATAGGATTTACTTAACCTACAAAGCCTTTGAACAGCAAAAGAAATAATCAACAAAGTGAATAGACAATCTACAGAATAGGAGGAAATATTTGCAAACTATGCATCCAACAGGAGACTAATAACAGAATTTACATCTCAAACAACTCAACCACAACAATTAGCCCCATTAAAAAGTGGGCTATTGGATATGAATAGACATTTTTCAAAAGAAGAGAAACAAATGGCCAAGAAACATATGAAAAAATGTTCAACATCAGCAATTAACAGAGGAATGCAAATTAAAACCACAATGAGATATTATCTTATAGCTGTTAATAAAAGACAAAAATAACAGATGTTGGCAAGGATGCAAAAAAAGGAAACTCTTATACACAGTGCACTAACGTAAACTAGTGCAACTTCTATGAGAGATATTGAGATTTTTCAAAGAACTAAAAAATAGTAATGCCACATGATGCATCAATTCCACCTCTGGGTATCTACCCAAAAGAAAAGAAATCAATTTATGAAAAGCATACCTGCATTCCTGTGTTTATCAAAGCATTATTCACAATAACAAAGATTAGAGGGGTGGGGATAGATGATAAGAGTTTGCTTGGTAGATCAATGCGTGCTTCCTCAGTGATGTATGGGTGAAGGCCCTGACTGCACCATAATGCAATATATAATATCAATATATGAAAAGTGTACTTGTGCCTCATGAATACATACAGATAAAAAAAAAGGCATAAGAAATCATGAAAATCCACTCTATGCCAGATACTGTGCTTCACACTCATACTTTTGTTAACTCCCAACATAACATCTGACTCCCGCCTGGACTTAAAGTGGGTGTTCAAGAAATATCTGTAGAAGAAAGAAAGGAAACTAACAGAATTTGAAGGCACACTCTGACTCAACCCTGTAGTAGATGTTTTTACATGTGCTATTTTATTTGATTATAAAAACCACCCTAGAAGGCAGATACTGTTTTCCCATTTTTGAAGATGAGAAACTAAAATTCTAATACCTTAAACAATTCACCAAAGTTCACCTAAAACATGGTCAAATTCAGACCAAAGCTATGGGTTCCTATCTCCACAATATGCCATGTTTTAAAATTGCCTTGTCTTTATCATACGTAGGTATTTCCTCTGACTTATTCCCATGCCTAATACAAGCCTTTAAATAAATTAGTAAGAGATGGCACAAAAGAACATCTTTCTTTAGGAGACAACTGAGTCTTTCAAATAAACACCATATTGCAAGGAGAAATTTTCCTTTTGTCACTGAACTGTCCCCTAAGTAAGTTAGTGCATTTGAGCCCAAGTTATAAATTAGATGATATAAGCTTGTCATAATAGAGTAGTTTGAATTTAGGTGCAAATACTATGTTTGAATTTTTAAGAATGACGTGATATGAAGTTTTTCTTCCCTTAGCCTCCAGATCTAAATAAATACCAGATGACAGAAAATTCAGGGACAAGCCAAGCAATGCCAGAAAGAATCAATAAGCCAAATAAAATGGAGCATTTAATTGAACAAATGACACAATTGGGCAATATCAATTCCCATCAGTCAATAGCTATGCTGCAACTGACCCCAGGCAGCCTTGGCTCTAGAATCTGGGCTCTTAACCACTACCATGTATATAATGTCTTACATCTCCCTTCACTACTAGATAATCCTCAGCCCAACAAAATAAAAATGTATTTATGTAATATCTCATAATGTGATACTCTTTAAACTTAAATCAGAAACTGAACAATTTCACTTTACCTCCCCCACTACATAGCTATTTTAAATGCCTTATTTTTTGCCAGTGATATAAATATGCCTGACAGCATAGCTCAATGACATGATGAAAAATGAAACCACAAAGCCATCTCCAGCTACCACCACTGACATCAGCAAGCCTGGGACGGTTGCCATGACTCTCACACTGTGTATACAGTCGTCCCACAGTATATCTTTTTCATGTTCAGCATGACTATTGTATGACAACTGAATGCCTTTTCTACTTGATTGACTGCATCAAAAATGCATTCAATAATGCAGGATGCACGGTCATAATGCATCCTGAGACTGATTTCAACATCTACAAACATTTTGTGGAAAACAAAAAAAAGACTGTCAAGCAATTTAAGATGATCTAATTTAAAAGTCAATGTAAATGGTGACTAAACATTTTCTAATCCTTGTACTGGGTACTTCTATTCATGTATATTAAACTATTTCCTCCCAACAGACAAAACGTATTTCTGTCTGTGAAGCCCTTGAAAAATCTTTAGCAAGCCAAAGTTCCCAGATTTAAATCACTGGTAGCCACACCTGACTAAGCATCAGAACTTCCAGGTGAGATTTTCGAAAACACAGGCTCCTGGATTCTACCTTAGGGCATCTGAATCTGATTCTGGTGAGGCTCGTGAATTTTTAATTATTTATTACTCCCAGTGATTGTGATGGTCAGCCAGGTTTGAGATGGACTGTGCCAGAAAACAGGAGTCCTTCTCTTTCTTTTTCTTTGTTCCTTCATTGGCTCGTGAAATAGGAACTTCCACTATGAAGTTTACTCTACTCTGTCTTCTAGGTGTCTCTCTTGGCCCTCTGGCTTGTCTTTATCTGAACTTGAAGGGCTATGAGCAGGCTGGACAAGCAGCATCCCCTTTAGAAACCTAATACCACCATATCCAGGGTCTAGAATTGTGTGTGCCTAAAAGGAGTTCCCTATGAAGGCAACAGAATGGATCCTTGCTAATGATCTGAACTTACACATCTTCTCCCTGACACGTACAAATTTGTGTGTCGAAAGCTAATCCCCAATGAGAGGATATTTGGAGGTGGGGCCTTTGGGAGGTGATTAGTTCATGAGGGCAGAACCCTTGCAAATGGGATCAGTGCCCTTATGAAAAAGGCCACAGAGAATTCCCTCACCCCTTCCACCATAAAGGAGGACACAGCAAAAAAACCAACAACAACAACAAAAACAGGCTGTCACCATACACCAAATCTATTGGTGCCTTGACTTTGGATGTTCCAGCCTCCAGAACTAAAAGAAATAAATGTCTGCTGTTTATAAGCCATCCAGGTTAAGGTACTTTGTTACAGCAGCCAAAACAGCTAAGACAATCCTACATTTTATTTTCCACCTGGTTCCTCTATGGGCTTCTCAACTGCCTTCTTCAGAACTCCTGATTCAGAACCACTGGCATGGAGCCAAAACACATCATCTGCCCTGCTGTGTTTCACCATCAATCAGGAAGGGGTGCACAGCAAGCCCCAAAGTAAAAAAAATAATAACAATAATAAAAAGAGGGAGCCTGGGGCAGCACCTGGGGCTCAAAGGAGTAGGGTGCCAGCCCCATATGCCAGAGGTGGCAGGTTCAAACACAGCCCTGGCCAAAAACTACAAAAAAAAAAAAAAGAAGAAGAAGATGGAGCCTGAAAACAGGCAAGAATTTTGTGAAAGGTGCTCTTGGGCTATCTCTGACAAACCTGTCTGTGCCACCAGCAGGACCACATTAGAAGATGGAGTAAAAGTGAATGTGTTGATTAGAAATATAAAATAAGGGGATTACAGGGGACAGAAGGAAAAAGCCTTTCCCTCTGTTATCTCTCCTCAGCCGAGCCAGATTCACCAGCTTCTGGGGTAGACAGCTGATCTTCCTAAACGATGTCTTTCCTTTCTTCCTAACACGTGTCAGGTCTGTTCAGATGTTCTCTTGTCTCCCAGTTCCCAGTGTCAAGGATGAGTGCTGGTACCTAGTCCAGTCAAGGACAGACTGATCACAGATACGAAGCAACCCCACAGTTTATTACAGGGAAAAGATGCTAGATGAAGTAAAAATGCAGAAGGAAGCTGCAGAAAATGACACAAAGTAAAAATACATTCCAGAGAGAGAGGAACAGGTCAACCTCTGGAATCACTAGATAGTCCCTAGGGATCACTTCCTGCCATTTGGAGTAATTGACAGGTTGGGGTATAACAGATTACATAACATGGTGGTTACATAACAGCTTCCCTTTCTACCTGTCTTCCCCAGAATTCTTCATGAAGTTCCACCCGTGCTATGCTAATTAGATAGTAATGAGCTCTAGGTCAGTTAAAATCACTAGGAACTCCTTACTGTGTATGTTCCCACCAGGCAATAGTTCCCAGCCACAATTTCGTTCCTAGTTGCAATTCAGATTCCACTCTTCATCATTACCACCTGTTTACCCTCAGCCAGACCTAACATACACACACAATATACATATACAAACACACACGCACAACCCTCCTTCTTAAGGCTTTGTCTATGGCTGGGTCACTTACGCAGCAACAAATGGGCATTAGGTGTGTTAATTTTGCTGAATGTGTTTCAGTGTCAATTTTATATATGAGTTATTGTACAAAAGAGAAATAACAGCTTTTGCCAAATGACTGCTGTAAGGCCCAGAGCCCGTAGCACAGTGGTCATGACGCCAGCCACATACACTGAGGCTGGTGGGTTTGAGCCCAGCCTGGGCCTGCTAAACAACAACAACAACTACAACAAAAAATAGCCAGGTGTCCTGGCGGGCACCTGTAGTCCCAGGTACTCAGGTGGCTGAGGAAAGAGAATTGCTTCAGCACAAGAGTTTGAAGTTGCTGTGAGGTGTGATACCACCGCACTCTACTGAAGGCATCATAGTGAGATTCCTGTCTCAAAAAAAAAAAAAAAGTTGCTGTAAAAAGTATTCCAAGTTCAAATTTCATATCAGCTGTCTTTAGGCAGACTCCATTTCTCTGCAGGTCAAAATACAGAGGTCATTTTGATGTCACTTATCTTAAAGTGCCAGATGTTTTCAGCTTAAAGATACTCTATGGAAGAAGGTAGAGTTCTCAAAGAGAAGTAAAGGCGCCTTTCAGAACTCTTCAAACCAGTTAATTTTTTTTTTTTTTTGGCCGGGGGCTGGGTTTGAACCCACCACCTCTGGTATATGGGACCGGCACCCTACCCCTTTGAGCCACAGGTGCCGCCCAAACCAGTTAATTTTTTTTATGAAGTTTCAGAATATATTGGTGGAATAACAATGTGAGAAAAACATAAAACAAACCATAACACCAGGAAGCAACTCTGATGCTGGAAGAAATAACAGCCTCCCAGCGTTACAAATTATCTACCATCAAAGTTTAACACACATCACCATGCATCAAACTTGACTTTGCCCACTTGAAATCTCTTATGATTCATGTAGCAGTTGTTTCTTTATTTTCTTGTCTGTGAGGAAAAAGAAAGGGCCTATGAAGAAAATCAATAGTATTGATAGCATATACAGGAGAGTGCTTCTTACCTTAAAAATAAAAAGTCTTCAAGCTCTTTTTAGAATTCTTTTGCAAAAAGCAATATTGATTTAAGTGCCAAAAGCCATTGGCTCATTACACATACAGACATTCGTAGGCTGTTCTTTAGCAATAAAAATTAAGGAAAGCACTGATGTGCCATCCAAAGAGTTTGCCCAAGCATTGTGAATGTTCTTTGATCCATTCTCATTTTTTTCTATGAGCGGCCTACTAACCAACTGTGCTCATCTCTAAGGACAAATGGTCCTGACACAGAGTAAAATTAATTGACCAATATGGAGATGGTCTTGGGCGGGTGAGAATTGAACACTGATTGGGTTAGCATACAGTCCCAATCAAAACTAAATTGCAGTTCTAACACCCCTCACTATTAGCCCCTTATAGAGTATCTATTTATGTACAAACAAAGCAACTATAACACTCTTAGCCAGGTGGTTTCATGAGCCTTCCTATTCATGGTTTCATTAAAGTAAGCATTCTAGGGGGCTTTGAGTATAAATAGGCACTTGAAAATTTACAAGTTTTTTTTCAAACTTATTCAGTTTACATAGACATTGCCATTAATTTCTAATCTAAATTAATGGCATGAGGCTATGATGCTGAGTTACGAAGAAATCACTCTATAAAATGCTTTTCAGTCATAAGAGAGATTATAACTACACTCTCTTTAACTAAGAGCAATTACATAATCTCCACCTCACAGCAAGTATTTAAAAATAAGCTACTTCAATGCATTATATATACACACATAACATTTATCAAGAGTAGCCAAGGATTTGGTTCTGCTATTTTTTAAATATACTCATATCAAAGGTATTGATATTCTTATTGGGCAAGATGATTTCCCAAGCAAGATATGATTTAATCAGATATTTGGAAATCATTCCCTTTCATATAAGAGTAAGGGAAGGAAAACACAGCAACTGGCCAAGAAAATGCATTTTCCCTTATAAGAATATTGATTTGCTCATGTAAATGAGAGATCCCTGGTTTACTTTACCAGCAGAAATATCTAATTTGGACCCTTACAGTCTATTTTGCACTATAATTTTAAATATTTGAACGTTAAATTCTTCCACTGAGTTGCAAATTTATTTTTCTCTTCCATCAAAAATGTATTCCTCTGTATGTTTTTTTTTCCATTTTAACACAAATAATGCATTGCTAGATGCCTTAATAAGACAGAAAGAAATATGCTTACCTCTTTGATTTCCTTTTAGTCAGAAAATGGACTGGAATCCATAGGGAACATGTAGTCCCATCTGGAGGAAGGGAAATTTAACTAACTTGCTGTTTTCTCATGAAAGTGTTGAGAAAGAAATCCTTGCAAATAACTTGTGCTGTTTGTTCAGTCTTTCTCCCTAGAGAGAAAGCCAGGAATTGAGTGACAGTGACAAGAAAAACATCCCCTATCTTACACATTTTCTGCATAACTCATATGAAAAAGGAAAGAAAAAAAAGAATAAAATTCTTACACAATAATCATAAGAAACAGAACTACAACTACTCCAGTGTTATTATGGGTAGAAAATTCCTTGGAAGGAAATATATCATCATCCTCATGCATTGCAAGAGGATTTTCAATTACCCATTTGCTATAGTGTCATATCACAGCACCACTAAAATAATTTATGCTGTTTTGGGGGTTTTTTTTTGAGACAGAGCCTCAATCTGTCGCCCTGGGTAGAGTGCTGTGGCATCACAGCTCACAGCAACCTCCAACTCCTGGGCTCAAGTGAGTCTCCTGCCTCAGTCTCCCAAGTAGCTGGGACTACAAGCACCCACCACAATGCCTGGCTATTTTTTGGTTGCAGCCGTCATTGTTGTTTGGTGGGCCCGGGCTGGATTCGAACCCGCCAGCTCAGGTGTATGTGGCTGGCGCCTTAGCCACTTGAGACACAGATGCCAAGCCAATTGTGCTGTTTAAATTACAATGTATGTTAATATTTTTATATCTTAATGATGGATTTTGAAGGCTCTTTTTCCCACTCGTTCTATGTCACAAATGAGGAAATTAAGGCCTAGGGAATATAAGTGACTTGTTTAAGATTACAAAACTAATGCTACAGGAGGGACTAGACCTCCGTGTCTCCTAATTCTTTAACCCAGGACTCTAAGTCAAATACCTACTAGCTGGTAAAGTATCCTTGTGACAAAGGATCTAGCTAGCATTTATTGAGCCCTTACTATGAGCAAACACAAAGAACTTGGTGCACCAGTTTCAAGGGTGAATTTGCTCAGCTCCAAATTCATGCTTCCAGGCATGCTCTGCATTCACGGATGAATTTCTTTATGCATTTCTCTTTTATAGAAAGTGTGATGTTAGGCTTTTTGTGTATGGGGCACTGCAGCAATACTTCAGGAAGAAGGGGTGCTCTTTCATGGTCACTCAGGGGTGCTGGTGTGGGGGTATGGATAGTGGTTGTCCTCAGCCATATACCTAGAGGGCACAGTTCCTCTACCTGAAAGCACTGGCCTAGTGATCACCTTCTCACAGGCTTCTCAAAAGTGACACTGGTCTGCCCTGGTGCCACCCCTCTGCATCCTCACAGGCCTGACCACCAGCTGCCTCTCACCTGTGCCCCACCTGTTCCTAAACAGTCTGTTCCTGTCCGCCCAGAGACTGCAACCCAGCTCTCGCCTATGCAAACCCAAAAAATTATCTGCTGCCCGGTGGGCTTCAACTGTACCTTACTAATAAGGTCTGAACTTCAGCGATAAGGGAGACACCCTTCCAAGTTTGTGCTTTCTGTGTATTGTTCCTCTATCCTAGGACATCCCATAAGGTTTTCTTATAGTTACTCTTTTATCATAGTTTATTATACATCCCCTGTTTACACTGTTATATGATCTCTGTCTCCTGACTGAACCTAGACTGATATATCCTCCCAGAGATTGAGTCACAGCCCAATCTAACTAAGAAACATGCATGGCACCAAGAACAGTGAACAAAGATAAGAAAAATAAATAAATTACTCCCTTTCACATGTAGTGGACTAGTCCAAGTCACCCAAGGTACATGATTACTGTCCAGCTAAAGAACAGGGGTTCTGTTGTGCTAAGTGGAGTTCACAAGCTTAAGTGAGAAATAAATTGTTCAGGATCACAGCAAGGATTTGAAAGTCTGTGAATTTAAAAAAAAAAATGAAAGAAGGATGGATGAACCGTGGGATAACCAGAAAGGTAAAGAACGGATATCGAATGCAGGATTTGGTTGTTCTGTTGTGCCATGTATATACTCACCCATGCATTTCCAGTTAAATATTCAATTCTTGTTAACACAGAAGCAATCTGGACATTTCTGATGGCTGCATCAAGGTTCCTGCTACTGCAAGGTCGTGTAGATCCTGTGCAGAGCCTCGGTGGTGTGCTGCAAATGGGTCATGGGTGGGCTGCCATGGTGATCCCCTGAGCCTTTTGGTGGAAATTGGAGCAACTAAAGCCTCTGGTTGCAAGGAGCCAGATTCAGTTCATGAGGCATTGTAAGAGGAGCAAAGGAGAAGAGACAAAAAGTGCTCATCGATCTTACAGTCTGAAATGGAATTGTAGGTCAGGCACAGTGTTTCACACCTGTGATCCTAGTACTTTGGGAGCCTTAGGTTGCAGGAATGCTTGAGGCCAAGAGTTTGAGCCCAGCTTGGGGAATATAATGAGACTCCCCTCTCTACCAAAAGGGAAACAAGCATGGTGGTAGGTGTCTGCAGTCCCAGCTACTGAGGAGGCTGAGGCAGGAGGATTGCTTGGGCCCAGGAGTTGGAGGTCTCAGTGAGCTATGCTGGTGCCACTGCACTCTGGCTTAGATAACAGAGTGAGAAAATAAATAAATAAGTAGATAAATAATGGAGTTTTAGAAAGCTTCTAAACAGAAGCATTTCAGACAACATGGTTACTATCAACACAGAATAGGAGCAGAAGGAATAGGGTAAACTGAATTGGTCGAGAATAAAAATCGGGAGTTTTTTAAGTGACATGGTAGG
The DNA here is from genome assembly GCA_963574575.1 of Galagoides demidoff. Lineage (NCBI taxonomy): Eukaryota > Metazoa > Chordata > Mammalia > Primates > Galagidae > Galagoides > Galagoides demidoff. The sequence continues at coordinate 26,608 of CAUYQV010030948.1, read as the reverse complement.
AAGGGAGGAAGGAATAGAACCAATGAGGAAAGTGGAGTGGGGTGTGAACAATGCTATGCTGGGAAAGTTTCATAGAGAATATTGGGTTCTCCAAATATGACAGGTGTTGCAGGATTTAAAATAAAAAGAACCAGCACCTATCGCAAGGGTACATGGCAAATATATTAAGACTATAATATAAATGTCTTAACACAACAATTACATAAGTGAGGTGAAGGCTATGTTAACCAGTTTGATGGAAACGTTCCACACTGTATGTAAAATCAGCACATTGCACCCCGTAAATGCAGTAATGTACACAGCTATGATCTAATAAAATTTAAAAAAAAAAAAAGAAGAAGAACCAACAGACTTGCACTGCTGCCTGAGGAGCAAGTGGGGCAGAGCTGCTGACTGGTCCTATGGTCATCCAAAAGAGGAGCTGCGGAGTCCCTGGGAGCAGACTCAGGGCTTCATCCCCAGCAAGGGCTGCCCCCGACTTCAGGAGAGTCTGCTGGGCACTCCATGCTTCTTGACTTGGCCAGCCTGAAAACATCCCCTGAAAGAGTTTCCTTCTGCTCTTCTCTATGATCTGCAGGCTGAGCTCTTCTAAACATACCCTAGGTCTCAACTTACAGACAATTCTGATTTTCAGTAAAGCAATGGGTATTCCCTTACTTCTGACCAATGTTATCCATCTTCTGGCCTGAATTCTAAAATCCCTGATGACATTGTTTAGGAGCTGAAAGACATCTGCTACTTCCTCTCACCTTCAACTGTCCGTGATAATTGCAGTTCCTTGGGGGCTTAGTGCCTCTTTTGACCCCTTGTTCTGTAGTCAAACTGGTTTGAATGTGGAGGCCTCATGAAAGACCACAGACGTACAAGAGAGACCAGAGACGACCTGGCGCAAGCTGCCTTTCTGGGGAGCCCTTGCCTCCTTCTTGCTCATTCATTCAGCAGCAGCGTGCACTGAGACCCCACTGTGAGCCAGGCCTGGTGCTCAGCAGAGGGCACTGTCAAGACAACATCTGCTCTTGGAATTGACAATCAATGGGAGACCAGCTGCAAACCTGTAAGGGCTGCAAGGAGAAGCGTGGACGGCTGTGAAAAGGAGGAGGCAGCCGAACCTCATCTGAAGCACCAGAAAAGCCTTCTCGGCCGGGCGTGGTGGCTCATGCCTGTTGCCCCAGCGCTGTGGGTGGATCACCTGTGCTCAGAGGTTCAAGACCAGCTGAAGACCAGCCTAAGGCAGAGTGAGCCAGAGTGAGACCCCGTCTCTACAACAACAAGAAGACAGCCGGACCTTGTGATCCCAGTTACATGGGGGGCAAGAGAACGCTACAGGAGAAAGAAGTAAAAAATAAAATAAAATAAAATAAAAATTTAAAAAAAAAAAACTTCAAAGTAAGATAAGTTGAAAGCAAAAATTAAAAAAAAAAGTGACACTCAGAAGTGACAAGCCAGCAGCTGAGGCTTGAGGGCTGAGCAGGAATTGGCCAGGTCACTGTCTTTTCACCCTCCCCCCACCCCCAGTTGCCTGGTCCCTTCTTTTCCTGGGCTGCCCAAAATGCAACCCAAATTTTGTGCCTCATCCTAGCTCTGCTGATCTCAGGAGATGCTGCACTTCCCCTCATCACCCCTCATCCCACCACCTATAATGAAAAGTAAGCCCTTGTCTCACACTGTCTTGGGGCCTTTGTGAATAACACCTGTAGCAGTAGCATCCGAGGTTAACATTCTGATTCTAACAACCTTTGTGAGTAAGGCAAGTCTTATTTATTTTCTGATCCATTTTCCCTCATCCTGAAATATGAAGTTATTTATATCTTCCTGCCTACTTCAGAAAGAGAAGTGTAAATAAAATTATATTGTTATTCCTGCTGCCTTATAAAAGGAGACTTTAAAAAGGTAGAATTATCTAGTAAAGGAGTATCAGGCCAGCTGCCTCCAAAACACTCATCCTCTCCCACAATGCTCTGAGTATCATAATTATAGTCACAATAATAATAAAAGTCAACACTTTCTGGTGGCTTACTTTGGAGTCTGTACACAGCAGACACACTAGAAATGTTTTTCAATCACTTAATCTTCCCCCAAATTTTATGAGTAGATATTAGTACTATTATTATTATTACTGCTATCCCCATCTTCAGAGAGATAAGAGTTAGGGAGAGGGTCCAAAATTTGTTCATGATCACACAGAGAGGAATGATGGAGCCAAGAGCAGCTCGACCACAGCATGACTGTCCTCCCTTTATTTCACACCTCTCTGTTTGGAGGCCTCTTCCCTCTTGATGCCCTGGGATGGAATTCTGTGGTCTGCATTAAAAGCATCCTGGCCCATCCAGGCCACAGCAGAGCTGTCTTTGACACACTGCAATCATGGAAAGTTTCAAGCTGCTTCTTGAACAGGCAGTCACACAGAGCTGCAGAATGTGACAGCGCTCCACTCCATCAGTGCTAGAAAGACTGATTCCACTGAGTGGTAGAGAAGAAACAGGGGAAATTAAAGCCTCTGGCCAAAAGTGTTTGATTTTCTTTTCAAAAACAACAACCGTCTCTATCTGCAGACAACATCACATACATCCAGCAGGACACCTGACTCATGGCCTCTATTCCAATCTCTGGTTTAAGTTCAAAAGAGCAGGTGGAGAATATATGACGCTACCAGAGAGCCTGGGACCTTTTTGTTATCCTGGCATATTCTGGCTAGATTATCACCTTTGGTGCTCAAAATAACAAAATACTCTTATTCTCAGTGAAAGCTCATGGGAGATCTTCTTTCAAATAGAAAAGAAATTGAGAGTCCTGGACAATCTACACCCAAGGCACTCTCCAGTAGCTCGTTTTCAACAGAGAGTTGAATCTGTTATCATTTGGGGGATATAACCTAGAAAGATGCCATGCAGAGTAAAGTAGTAAGAGAGGTAATAAGATGAAAATGAATGAGAGAGAGGAGAGACAAATATATCTAACTGAAATAAAGTTGGCAGGTCAGGAAACTACAAGACACAAACCCTGTGCTTGCTAGATGGCCCCAGTGGCTCCCCCTATGCTGCCCCCACTCCTGACCCACCCACTGTCCATGCTTTAGGAGGTACAGCAATGAGTTAGCCCAGAAAAACTGAACTGGTTCTCCTGAAGGGCTACAAAGACATTAGCTCATACTGGCACTGGTATGTGAACTCTCGAAATGATTGACCTCTGGGTTCTGGACACCCCCTGGTTTCAGCAAGGCCATTTCCTGCAACCAGAAATTCTCATGGTACACGTCAGCCAAGTGCTTCCTGCTCCCTGCCTTGTCCTCCATGTAAAGGGGTGCTGGGGCAGGATTCTTCTCCTGGAGCACTTTCCACGATTCCTCTGGCTCTGCCTAGCACCCTGCACACGACGGGCTGACTGTTTTCAGGCGTCCTCAAACCACAGCCCGCACGCCACATGCAGCCAGCCTAGGACATTTATCCTGCCCACCAGGTGTTTTTGCTGGTGCTGCCTGTCCTGCTTAGCAGCCAACTTGTCGTGGGGCCCGCAGTCTGGCCCTCCAACGGTCTGAGGGACAGTGAACTGGCCCCCTGTTTAAAAAGTTTGAGGACCCCTGCATCCTCCCCAGTACACTTCACTTTCTTTACCTCTCATTGTGTTACTAGAGGTGGCTATTCTACCCTACGACATGATATTTATAATACACAACTCAAGAAGAAAAGCATCTACGCACTTTCCATTTGCCCAAAGAAATTGAGCCCTAAGGATGCAGAATGATGGACAAGGAAAGCCCTGGCCCTGGCGACATGGACTGTATACATTTGGGGCTGAGAAAACGATATCCCAAAATGAAGGCCTCAGAAGCAAAAGATTTTCTCTGACCTTCTCCTGCTCTCCTGTCTCTGGCTCCTCAGTCCCCCCCCAAATCTAACTCTAGAAACTGGAATCCCTCTTCCCCAAGGTGTGCCATAGAAACCCAAACCCCTTTTCCCCAAAGTGAGACATAAAACTTCAAATGCCACTGTAATTATATCCCCAACTGCCTTTCTGTGTAAAAACTGGCTATGATGAAATTCTCCAACCCAGCTTTGGATCTTCATTCTGAAGGCCCCCATGTCGAGTAAAACTATGATCAAATAAATCTGTGTCCCTTTTCTATTAACCTGCACTTTATCAATGATTTTCAGTGAACCTTCAGAAGGCCCCGTGGAAACTTTCGCTTGGCCCCTAGGATTCTCTTAGGCCAGTTCTTACGAGCTGCAGGTAAACTGGCGATAACAGTGCCTACTTTGTAGGTTTCCTCGTTTTAACCAAGTTAGTGAAAGTTCATTGCCTTTCTATTGCCCGTCTACTTCTCCCCTCCAGTTCTTCTCCTCCCAGGATCACTATCTTTCATTTCTGTTGAATTCCGGCTATTTTCAGAAGTCAGATCATTTTCACAGAATGAAGCTTCACCACTACGGAGTTAATGAAAAACAATTCCAGATTTTGAAAGCAATTTCATAACATCATTTCTCAAAACATACTGAGCAATGGCAGTCACGTTTATTGAGGATGTATAAAGACCCCAAAGTGACTACTTTGAAAATTATAGCAGGTATTCTATGAGCTCCAGTCTGTTGAAATAAAAATCAGTTAGAGGCTGGTCAGTCATGTCATTGTGAAACACCTGCTCCTTTCAAGACATTTGTGCTCTGCCCCATGAGAAGCACAAAAAGGAGTCACGTTCAGCAGTTGTTTTCTTACCTAATTGATGGAGACATTTTAAGAGTTAAGAAAATAGTCCATAATTTCAGAACAGTAAAACATTTTTTTACCTATGTAAATAAATCGGAGAAATATACTCAGGAATCTTTCAGTCACAAATGACAAATCCAATTGGCTTTTCAAAAAAGAAAACAGACAAGAGGAGTTTATTGGCTCAGGCGATTAAAGTCCAGGAATACTGAGACTCAGGAACAGCTAGATCAAAATGCTCAGATGATGCCATAATCTGTTTCTGTCCAGGGGGAAGGGTCAAAAAAAGACGGAGGCAGACATTAGAGTCAGGAGTCACACAGCTACAAGCCAAGTAATCCCCACACTGGTGGGAGCTACCAGAATCTAGGAAAAGGCCAGGAAGGAGTCCTGAACTCCTTGAAGGCTCACGGAGGGCATGGAGCCCTGCCAACACCTGGAGTTAGGACTTCAAGCCTCCAGAACTGAGAGAAAATTAACTTCTGTTGTTTTAAGCCACCTAGGGTGTGATGGAAATGATATTTGTGAGTCAAAGTTAATATGACATTATCAAGAGTTACTTGCAAATGGTGGATCCCCAGAGGCATGGAAACAATCTGTCATGGGCTTGCCCACTGCGTTTGGCACACAGGTGAGGGAGAAGGGCAAACCGCGAAGAAAGCGGGCAGCCGTCCCTTCCCCGCTCCACTTCTCTTGTGGACCTCTGAGAATTTCGAGGGAATATTGGTAGCTATATTTCAGCTGTCCAAAAAAAAAAATCTGGCACTAGTTTTTTGGATTAAAGGCGATGAAAATATTAATGTTCAGAAATAAGACTTTACTGGCCCACAACATGCTATGGTGAATTATCTAATTAAACTTCATTCCTGTGATCACCTGGAAGAAATTGACCTGTAAAAGTGATTTAAAGAAACAGCTGCTTTCGGATGTTAGAATATCATGAACAACACGAGGAAATCCAAATTGTAGAGTGGTCCATTTGAACAAAACCAGAAAGTTTAAATAGAAGCGTTCCAATCCCTAGATTCTTTGAACAAGGAACTAAAGGTTTTCTATTATTCGTTAGCAGCACAGCTGAGATAACCGGGGACTGAGCTACTTCAGGTTCCCCAGCCTCAGGATTCCTTGCATGACAATTATAGCATTTGTCACAAAGGAGTGGGACACCAAGAATTTTATCGAGAATGTCTGGCAGGATTTAGAGGAAGATTTGGACTCCCACAAGACTCCAACTCTCCAGAAAGCTCTCAGACAAATGAGTCAGCCTCTCTGCCCTGGTGTAATTAGGCTGTAGCCACTTTCTCAAAGACACTGTCACTTCTCTGCCTGAGTGAATCACTGTGCAAAAGGAAGCCACTTCCCAGTTCACATCCTTCAGCTTTCCCTCCCCTCCCTAAGCCTCACAGTCTTCAGATATTAACTACACTAAATGCTAGGAGACTAAGCCCAAGAGGAAAAGTCATTGTACTATAACTACAGTGTGTCACTTACATTTCAGGAAAGATACTGTACCACAGGGGTTATGAGCATGGGGACCAGCACCCAGCTGCCTGAATTTAGGCTTCCCCTATGTGATCTTAACCAAGATCCTTTACACGCCATTGCCTCAGTTTCCTCATCTGTAAAATTGGAATAATAAGTTTTCTCCTTAATATTTTTTACAATTAAAATAAGTCAATGTATATGATGTGCTTAGAACAGCTGGCATGTAGTAAGTGCTATGTGCGTTGCAACTATTATTGCCTGTTACATTATACCAGTGTTGGAGCACAATCACCCCTTAGCAGAGTTAGACCCCGGTCTTTTCTGCCGTCCAGGCTCCACACAGATGTCTTCCACACTTCTTGGATCACAGTCACTCTCAGCAGAGATTGAGAAGGATACCAAGGATAGCTTGGTGAGAAGGAATATATAAACCATCCCCTCAACACACATCCATAGCTCTCTGCCAAATGCCAGGGATTTGTTTGGGTCTTTCTTGATGTCAGCAAGCAAGGTAAGTTGAAAACTATCTCAAGTATGTGTTCCTTCCCTCTTCTCGCCTGGCAACTTCTTGGGAACTTGCTTCTCTCCCCCTCCTCTTCCTCCTCCTCCTCTTTCCTACTTCCTTCTCCTTCCCCTCCTCCCTCTTCATCCTCTCTCTCTCTGTCTCTCTCTGTCTCTCTCTCTCTCCCTTCCCCTCCTTCCTTTCTTCCTCTGATTGTGTTTGTGTGCACACACATGACTGTGCATATGCATTTTCTTTTACTCTTGCCCTGACCTGTTCCAAAATTCATGGAAGAGGTCAGACCAGGAAATCACTACTATCCTGAGGTTTCTAAGCAAGCACGCCCTGCTGAGTGGCTGTTTCAGAACCAAGGACAGCACTTTATCCAACTTCCACACTTACAATTTCGTATCTACACCTATGGGAATTGTATGATCACATTTCCCCTAGAGTCACAGTTAAGACAAATCTTTTACATGCAACTCTAAGAAAACAATATTGACAATAAAATAACAGGAGCAATATGTAACATTTATTGAGCATTTAATGTATGGCATACATATATTATTCCATTTAACTCCTATAGCAACCCTGTAAGTTAGGTATTTTTTATTATCTCCATTTAATAGTTGAGAAACAAATTCAGAAGGAGGTCAAATGACTTGCTTAAGGTCACACGAATAGTAACAATGATAGTCAGCACTGGAATCTAAATCAGGGATTTATTATTATTCTATTTGACATCTCTACTTACATAAGTTTGCCAGAATTATTGCTTTTCTCAATAATCTTTCTGTATAAAGCACTGTTTTCCAGGAACACTGTTAGAATAATGTGCATTTCACTTTATAATAATGTACATTTCACATATGAACTTTACACTGACATGATTTCATTAATCATGGGGCATTGAGCTTCCATAAAGCCAAATAGCATGCAGGATTTCCTACAAGGAATTAGATCCTGAGGCTGGGAGGCTGAGAAAAAAAAAAAAACATTCTCAATTAACTACTGCCTTCTGTCTTAACCTGTGAGTGACATAGAGTTACTGCCACCATTAGGAAGGAAATGAAAAGGCAAATCATAGTCAAGGAAAGTTGGTGTTTGAGGGGAACTTTACTAGGCATTTCTGCAGTATTTTGAAATTTTATGTTCACTTTTTAAAATAAAGTTTATTACAACTTTTTCAAATACATATAATATTATATAACATATCCAAGAAAAATAAAACTAAAAGAAAAAACTCATTCATTTTCCAACAAAGACAACCACTCTTGGCTGGGCATGGTGGCTCATACCTGTAATCCCAGCACTTGAAAGGCCAAGGTGGGTGGATTGCCTGACCTCACAAGTTCAAAACCAGCCTGAGAAAGAGCAAGACCCCAGTCTCTAAAAAATAGCCAGGCATTGTGGCGGGAGCCTGTAGTCCCAGTTACTTGGGAGGCTGATGCAAAAGAATCACTTAAACCCCAAGTGAGGCTGCTGTGAGCCGTGATGCCACTGCACTCTACCAAGAGCAATAAAGTGAGACTCTGTCTCAAAAAAAAAAAGACAACCACTCTATTTTTGTGTATTTCTACACGTATTTTAAAAATAAAGTTAATCTTCCCAAGTGGAAAAACAAGTGAGTCATCCCTGGGCCACATAAAGTTGCTAAGCTGAATGTGTTGGGGGCTACAAGTAAACGCTCATGAGAAGGAAGAACACTGTTTGTTTTTTTAAAAATAAAGTATTCAAAATTTGTAAGGCAAAGATTTTAGATAATCATGTGGCTGTTTTCAATTCGAGTTCCAATTATAAACCACAAATATTGGTAGCTGATTTAACAATCCCATGGGGGGAAAAATATGTTCCATCTCAGGATTTCAGGAACTCCAAAATCAACTTGCTATCTACTTGTGCACCACTAGGTGGTACTAGGTGATTTTTCTTTTCTCATTAAGTACTCTGATTTCTGAGAGTGCAAGCCCGTGAGCACTCCCATTTTACTTCTTTGTGTTTATTAAAAGATGAAAATGAGGGAAAGTTTTGGGTGATGGAAAGTTTTAGAAAAGAATTTTTGTGATGGCTCATATAAAGGTCTTGAATTGTATCTTAGTAAAGCTATAAAAAGGAAGAAGTACAACAAACTTTTGATACTTTTTATTTTGAAAATGGATATGCTTTGTCTGCATATTCATAAGAAAACTCCCTGCTTAGCTATAAGGCAAAATTTTAAATTCAATTATAAAATTTGGACATGCTCCACCTTAGTATCTTTACTCCTTTAACCCACGTACTTTCAAAACTGTCTGCAAAGCAACCTCAGAAAATCACCATAATACTGCAAGTAACTAATTAACCAATATAATTAAGTACATCTTTAAAGTCTCTTGTGCTAAGTTATACAGTGCTTTCAAATAGAAACGATCTTATTTTAAGTACTGGCTTTCAACATCTTCTTAACTGGGCAGAGTATCTACAAGAGTAACCAAAAACCCATCTTTAATTTGGATGATATTTCCATCATTGAATTTGATTACAGATTTCTCCAACAATTATATAATATACAAGGTGCAGCACATTCTCACTAATCCAGGCATCTCTTGTTAGGGAAATTAGAGCCTTGGAAAGAAAGCAAATTTAGTGCAGTAAACAACTTGGCCTCTTAGATCCAGGTTGAACTTCCTGTACTAGGCTCTGTAAACTTGGACATAATTCAGAGGTCAGAAGTTGTTTAACATCTCTAGGCCTTTTCCTCATTTGTAAATTTGGAAGAAAACTTTCTCATAGAGATTTTGTGAGTTCAACAAGTTTGACATCAGTATTGAGAAGGGGTGGGAATGTTAGTAACTCTACCACAGCTAACTATGCTTGTCAAAAGTGGCTATCATGCTGGGCACAGTGGCTCACACCTGTAATCCTAGCACTCTGTGAGGCCAAGACAGCAGGATTGTTTGAGGCCAGGGTTTGGAGACTAGCCTGAGCAAAACAAGACCATATCGCTATAAAAATTAGTAAAATTAGCTGGGCTATGGTGTCATATACCTGTAATCTCAGCTACTCGGGAGGCTGAAGCAGGAGGATTGCTTGAACCCAGGAATTTGAGGGTGCTGTGAGCTAGGCTGACACCACTACAGTCTAGCCCAGGCAACATCCTATCTCAAAAAAAAAAAAAAAAAGTGGCTATCATTAATTCATTTTTATAAAACTAAATAAACAAAAATAAATAAATAAAATCTCTGTTCTACTATTTACAGACCTTGTTAAGAAAGAGGTCTTTGTTTTATAAACATAAAGATCAAAAAGCCTTACCATTGGAATCAGGCTTAAGGTCTGAAGTAGGCAGATAGCCTATTGGTTTTAATAAAGGCATTAAAGACTTAGATATACTACTAAAAATTCCACAAGGGGGCTATATAGGAAGTAAAGGGTAGTTTAAAAGATGATGTTTAATATTCCATTTTAATTTGCGTTATTGCAATATAACCAAGATTGTCATTCCCTTAAGCTTACTACTTAAGGGCCCTGTGTGAGTAGTTTGGGGGGAAATCGGGAAAAGGAGCCGCATCCCACCCCTTGCAAGGTATGGAGCAGAAAGAACAGCTCCAAACCCAAAAAAGATCAAGGGCTTAGGAGCAATACAAATGTGGGTAGTTTCTATTGAACACAAGCCCTAGGATTTCACAGTATTCTTGGAAAGTACCTCATATGCTTTTTAGAATGTGGAGAAGAAAGTTGTGTGTGCGTGTGTGTAGAGTTGAGCCTCATGACTCATGGATGCCATATTTGTGAATTCATTTACTTACCAAAATTTATTTGTAACCCCCAAATCAACATTAGTGTGATTAGTAGAATTTTCTCCATAATTTCCAGACATGGATAGAGTAGCAAAAAAAAAAAAAAATGATTCATCCAATGCTCACATTCCCACCTAAGATCAAATCAGTTAATGAATGCTTTGCCTTCTTGCATCTGTTCTCATCAACTATTTAATACCACGTTTTCCACATTTTGGTACTCTTTTTTGTGTGTGTGATATTGCTGTTTAAAATGTCCCTCCCAGGTATAGCACTGAAGTGCTGTCTGGTGTTCCTAAGTGCAGAAGGCTGGGACGAGCCTAAGGAAGAAAATAACGTGTGTGGATAAGCTTCACTCAGGCCTGAGCGATAGTGTTGTCGGCTTGGGGTTCAGTGTGAATGAATCAACCAATCTACAGTAACTGAAGTGTCTTTAAACGAGATCACACTCGAAAGTACTGCAATAAAATTCTGACTCTAAACACCCAGAGTTAGCATTCAAATGCCCCAGAATAAAGGGAAGAGTCCTAGAAAAACTGTCGTTCAGATGCCAGTTTGGAAGTGACCAGGCCACCCATGCTTCTGACCAACTGGCTACAAATCTGAGGGTTTTAAGGCCTGTCAAGTTCAATAATTTACTAAAGTGACTCACAGAACTCAGGGAAGTACTATACCTGTTATTACGGTTTATTATACAGAAAACAAATTAGGAATAATTAAGCAAAGAAACACATAGGATGAGGTCCAGGAAGGTCCCAAACCCAGAGCTTTTGTGCCTGTTAAACAAGACTTTGTTAAAAAGGAAGAGAAACTGCTGAAAAATGCATGGAGCCAAACTAGCCCAGAGCAGGGCACACTAGCGCCCTCTGTGTTCAGACACCCTCATAATCCCCCAAAGCCCCTGAAGCTATTGGGTAATAAGATCATGAATATTTGATTTCTAAATTTTAGAGTCACCAAAAAGATGTTATCATTCATTTTTCTTTCTTTAGTTCAGTAAACATATAAGGAGCACCTGCTCCATGCCCGGTAGCGTTCTAAGCATTACAGAAGCAGCCATGAGCAAAACAACAAAGCTTTCGCTATCACAGAGCCTTCTGTGGGGGTAAGATGGGAGTGGGGATCATAGACAATCAGTAAATAACAAGAACAAATAATATATGTCAGATAGTTGCAAGTGTTCCAAAGAAAAATCAGACCGTGTAAGATGCCTGAGAGACGAGACACTGGCTGTTTCTACTCAGTGGAAACTTACAGTAGTGAGACACGCAAAGAGGACTCTGAATACATGAGAGTTGGAGGTTCCAGGAAAAGGCAAGTATCCATTTCAGGCATCGGATAAAAGACTTGCGAAAAGGGCAGTGTCAGCTCAGTCTGACAGGAATGGTAGGAAATGAGAGCAAAGAGGCCATCACAGATTTGAGAACTTAACGTTTCTGGAAGCCATCACAAGTATTTTGGATTTCGTTCAAATGGGATGAGAAACTATGGGAGGATTTGGAGCAGAAGAGTGAAATATTTGACCCGGATCTTTAACATCATCATTCTCCACTGCTAAGTGGAGAAAGACAATAAGGTAGGAGATCCTGGCAGTTCACGGCAGGCCATCAAGCAATCCAGGAAAGAGGTCACAGTGACCTGGACTAGATTATTAGCAGTGAACTCAGGGAAGGAAATCAGATTCTGGGCATTTTGAAGGTAGAACCAACAAGATTTTGTTAGTGAAATGGGTTTGGAGTATACGGAAAAGAGAAGCCAAGGATGACTCCAAGTTTTGTGGCAGGGACAAGGGAAAGATAGTGTTGACATTAACTAAACTGGGGAATGAATAGCAGGAAGAAATTTGTATATTTTTCTAAATCTTTTTAAAATACTTAATCCTCTGGTTTAACTAAATTACATTGTGACTATGCTATTTCTAACTACTTTGGTTGCCAAATGGCTAATGACTTAAATGTGTAAATAGCACTTGGGCTTAAGTAAGGATTCAATAAATATTAGCTACTATCACTACATTTTAGATCACAGTTTAACTTCTAAGTAAAGTGTATTTTGTAAAATATCCAGAACAACCAGACCAAAAAAAAAAGGGTAGTTCATGAAAAAATAACCCTGTATGTTTCTAAATTGATGACTTACCATCTATCTAGGTAAAGGAAGAGTGTTTAAGTGTGTGAATATTCGAAAGAAACTAAATTTGAATGTTGGGCTTTCTGATTTGTTCTCATGGAATAACTGGATTGACAATCATAGCTATTAAGAGATAGAGATTAAAATTGTTAGGGAGTTCCTAGAAATGTTGCTAGGGAAAGGATGTTTAACTTCTACGAATCAGAAAACTAAGATTTTTTTCCTTCTTTTTTTTTGAGACAGTCTCACTTTATCCTCCTGGGTAGAGTGCCATGGCATCATAGCTCACAGCAACCTCAAACTCTTGGGCTCAAGCAATCTTCTTGCCTCTGCCTCCTGAGTAGCTGGAACTACAAGTGCCCTGGCTATTTTTAGAGAAGTCTCACTCTTGCTCAGGCTGGTCTCAAACTCCTGAGCTCAAGCAATCCACCCGCCTCAGCCTCCCAGAGTGCTAGGATTACAGGCGTGACTCACTGTGCCCAGCCAGATTTCTTTCAATTGTATTGTTTTCTGCCCTGTACTCTATTGTTTAGTTTCCATGAAAACAAACTGAAGTGTGCCTTAGAACAAAAACAACTGGCAGAGTATGAGGGGGTCCCACATTGCCCTTTGCTTATTTTAATCAACCTTATTGGGTGTTCAGGGATGCCCATGGATACCAAATTTCATGGATGCTCAAGTCCCTTACATAAAAGGGTGTGGTATTTACATATATGTAAATACCTATGCACATTCTTGTGTATACTTTAAATCACCTCTAGAAAACTTACTATACATAATATGTACTACATAAGTAGTTGTTATATACGGTACTTTTAAATTTGTATTATTTTTCATTGTTGAATTTTTTACTGTTTTTTTTTTTCCTAAAGATTTTCAATCAAGGCTTGCTTGGATTCATGGATGAGAACTCCCACAGACATAGAGACCTGACTGTATGCTTTGCCTCAAGTTCTCCTAGATAAAATTATGTCTGTCTTTGGGTAGGACTTTCATATTAATGAAAGATGAGCAAATGATGTACTCTAAAATGTAGAAGAGAAAGAAAAGATAGGCACAAGGAGAGAAAGATAAGTCTCTACCAGCACTAGATCAAATCTAATACCTGCTAACTGCATATATTACATAAAGTTTGTTAATAAGACTGAGCCTCAGTTTCATCATCTATAAAATAGACAATTAGTGGCCTCATGATCTGATTTGATCTGTTTGTGCATCTCCCTACCTAGTAACCCCCTGTGCCCTTGAGGTCAGGACATCAGCTGCTTCTGCTCACACACAAGTCCCACCACCACCAGCAGCACCACGCCACGCCCCACCCACCTGCCCCACTGCCTGCTTCTGTTGCACATACCCACCACCACCACCACCACCTGCCCGCCTGGCCCACGGAAGGGAGCTGACCAGGCTTTGGAACACACAGTGTGGCTCTGAGTCTCTTGGTCTCACCTTAAATTTGGTTGTCTCCGAAAGATTCTTTCTCAAAACTGTTTTTCTTCTGCCAGTCTGTTTTCCCTTTGAGACTCCTTTGTGACCTACATTCACAGAACAGACACAATGAAGAGAAAAAGAGAATCAAAACAGGGAGAGGCTAAAAATGGCCACAGTAGCACTCAAATTGCAAATTTTTATGCAGAAGCAGCTCATTTCTTCATTATCAGATAGAACTTTTATAAGATGTGGAAATACAACCTAATTTTTTTTTCTCTTTTTGTTCAATTACTATTTAAGGTCTTTTTAAATGATGCTACTGTTTTATGGGAACACATTGGACCATTCATTGTACAAGGTCAAATACTTTCACTAGAAGGGAGGCCACTCAACTACAGAAACTCCATTTAAACCTATTTTCATAATGTAATTAATACCCTCTCCTAGTTTAGAAAAAATAACTGGCATACTTCAGTGTATACCTCATAATGTAATAGACCCAACTTGTGGCTGAAGCTTGATTCTCTTTGAATTATGGTGTGTTTGGGTTTGTACCCAAGTTCCCAACACCTTAGGCAAAGCTATAAATATTAAACTGTTTGGACACAAGCTCTCTCCTCTACCTAGCGAGAACTGGGTCCAGAAAGAGATAGACTGTTAGATTTGAGGGTGAAGTGATGTGAAATTTCTTGAGATTGCTACAATTTTCTTAGTGTGAAAAAAAAAGAATCATAGAATAACAGAGAATGAGGAAGGAGGTGCGGCCAGAAAGCTATCTGGAAGAATGGTGGAGTGAATGGACTTGGGAAGTGTAGAAGGATTGCCTTGATGGTACTGAGAGACCAGTTGGGGTCTGAAGTCATAGATTTCAAGTTATCCCAGTTAGGCAGCTGTATTTTTCTCCAAACATTCATCTCTAAGGGATAGGTATTGAGTTGAAGGAAAAGGAAGAAAAATCAGAGTTTGAGTTTTCCAGGGGAATTTGATGGTAAGAAGAGGGGTAGGGAGTTTATGGTCATGCGTATGGGAGCAGATATAATGAAAAACTTTCAAATCCAAGATGTGTAACAACTTAAATAAGGACATGAAGATGATAACAAAGGTTAGGATCAAGGCACTGCATCGAGGTGGGGGGTGGGGGTGGGGAGCTGACCTAATAGCAGGGAGAGGGGAGTGAACGCATAGGCGGGGATAGAGTGGAATAGTAATCAGTAATCTCTAGGGCGTGCCCACTGAATGAGTGGTTAAAACAGGAGCAGATCAGGCATTGACAGGTCACAGTGTTAAAAAGATCTGTGTGTACATAGCAATCACTGGGAATATCTTTAGAAACTGGGGTGTGGAGTATGAATGTAAGCCAGGTGCACCATAGTTGGCAGGACAGGAAAGATTATGAATAGCCTGCTGCGATAAAGAGTGAGAGCAGGGCCAGGCACCGTGGTTCATGCCTGTAATCCTAGCACTCTGGGAGGCTGAGGTGTGGGTATTGCCTGTGCTCATGAGTTTAAAGCCAGCCTAAGCAAGAGCCAGACCCTATCTCTGCTAAAAAATAGACAAACTATCTGGGCATAGTGGCATATGCCTGCAGTCGCAGCTATTCAGGGGGGCTGAGGCAAGAGGATTACTCATGACCAGGAGTTTGAGGTTGCTGTGAGCTATAACAACACAGCACTCTACCAGGGCATTAGAGTGAGACTCTGTCTCAAAAAAGAAAAAAAAAAGAAGAAGAAAGAAAAGAAAAAAGAGTGAGAGCAAAGGAGTTTGCATTGTTTTGGCGGAGGAAGGAGGCAGGACTAACAGTGATTCTGGGAGTGGCTACAGAATATTTATCATCTCCTGGTCTAAAGTTATCTACATGAGGCAAACACAGCCAACACTTACCTTCAATAGCTCCTTTTGAAAATGTAAGTATTTATGTAATATCTTTTGGAAGGATTACTATTAACAGTTTAAGAACACTGTGATATTTGAAGAAATACACTTTGATTATTTGAAGATTTGTTAAGTGGAAATTCGTTTTCTGGTTTGTTTCAGCCCCTAATATACATACTGGCATGAGTTTTCAAGCGTAAGACTAAATCTGTATCGTAAAGAGCTAATCCATAAGGTAGGAACCCATTTAAACAATTGTGCCAGGTGCTGTGGAATGTATGGATTTACTTATTTCCAGTAGTCCCAAGCTTGGCTGCACATTAAAATCACCTGAAGAGCTTTAAAAAACACACCGATTCCTGCATCCTAAACCCAGAGATTCAGATTGAGTTGGTCTAGAACAGTGGTTCTCAACCTGTGGGTTGTGACCGCTTTGAACTGTATTAAAGGTTCACAACATTAGGAAGGTTGAGAACCACTGGTCTACAGTATAGCTTGGGCATCCTGATTCTTCAAATCTCTCCAAGTCATTGTAATGCATAACCAAGGTTGAGACTCCTGAATGGTTCCTTCAGCAAATATGTATTGAGGGAGGCCCCCTTTTGCCATTGACTCTGATGACATGAATGATCCATCTTGCTAAATTCACTAATGACATCATTGCCTTTTCTGTAATGTGTAAGATGCTCGTCCCTTTCCCCCTTTATAGTAGTCTCTACTTGCTTGGTTTTTTCTTTTTAATTTCAGACTAATATGAGGGTACCAATGATCAGATTAAAATGTTTGCGTTTGATAGGTAAGGTCCCTGTTGTGGTTGTGCCCATCACCCAGGAGGTGTGCTTATGTACCCTTACATTGTGCCCATTTGGTGAGAGCACCCCAACACCCCTGCCTCCTCCCTTATGTGGAAGTTTCTAATACATTATCTGCTATTTACGGCTTCATGTCAAAAGGGTAATATATTTCAGAGTCAAACATTTGAACCCTCTTTTGAAAGCTACCCTCTTTATAGCTACAAAAGCTATAAAGCAAAAGTAACAATTAGCCTGGAAAACCTACACAGCACATACTTGTGTATTAATAGATCCTGAGCACAAGTCTGATTAATTATCCTACTTGAGATGAAGCAGAATTACTATAGATCTAGAAAACAGAAATTAGGGATGAGCCCACTGCTTTAATGTAAGTCCAGAGTGCTAGATGTTGGCTTTTAAAAAAGAAGACTTATATTAATTTTATGAAATATATTAAAGCACTTTCAGAGGGTAAGTTCCATAACAGGATCTCCTCAGGAGAGCAGGAACGAAAACTGCATTGGAAAAGAAAATCATAAAATAAACAGGCATTCCTCCTAAGAATTTTCACCCTCCCTAGTTTATTATATACTAATAATAGAAAATAATAGTAGGTAGAAAATGACAGAGAATTAATGTGAAATTCTGATTTAGAGGAATGAAAATCCAGGTAACTTGATAATAAAACAATACATTCAAGTTCAAATACAGTAGTATTTTGGAATAAAATAGCCCCTGTACCTGAAAACTGAGAAAGTTTTTGCATCAACTGGTAAACTGGTATCTCTAATTCATAGTAGAAGGGATGTATTTTTATGTAATTTTTATCATCAAAGCATAACAGTTTGTGCACTCTTGGAAGAAAATCAACTACAGGGCAGTGACTGTGGCTCAGTGAGCAGGGCACTGGCCCCATATACCAAGGGTGGTGGGTTCAAAGCAGGCCCCAGCCAAACTGCAACAACAACAACAAAGAAAATCAACTGCAGTTATCAGCAAGGAAGCTCATAAATAAGATGGCTTGGGATACCAAACCACTCTCCAAATTACAACATGCTAATTTAAAGTGGAAGATGGCAACATTGTGGGGACTGCTCTGGTTCTACCTAGGAGACATGATGGATGGAAACCCAGGTGGAAGAAAAATAAAACAAGAAAGGGGAGTTTTAAATTTGCATATGCTGCTTGTCCTGCTGCCTCCATTTGGGTCTGCAGAATTACATATTCCCATTGTCTAACTTGTTCTGATATTGCTGACTGATGAAGCCATGGACCAAGACAAGATGCACTTTCCTGGTGCCCTGTGTGAGTTAACCTGATGATGGAACCTGTGGTTGATCCTACTGCTCCCTGTGTCCATGCTCTTCTGCAAATGTCCTCTGACCCTGACTCTAGATTTGGCAACAGTAGCAAACTCAAACAGAAGCTTGAAACCTGTTTGCCTGTTTTTAACTTCTTCCCTTGGACCCCTATTACACTGAAGAGAAAAGCCTGCTGAAAGGGTATTAAGAGACATGTTATCTCCCTCTCCCCCAGAACTTCTCCCACCAAGACCTGCCAGCTAACTGGAGACATACAAGTCTAGCCAAGATCAGTAGAACCACCTAGCTGACTTGTAGATCCACATAGATAATAAAGCTAGTTGTTTAAGCCACTTTTTGAGGTATTATTCAGGAATAATTGCTGCCAGAGTGATCCGGATAGTCTATTACTTAGATTGTCCTCTCTGCCTCTGACATAACCTCAGTGGGTTAGGGCCAACAACTATAGGGAGTGGAGAATGGAAGTTAAGACTGAAGTAAACTAAAAGCTATGGTACTGTGGCTTCTTTATGAATTTACAAATACAAGACTGTATTCTGAACTGGATCCAAGCCCCATAAGCTATAAACTAAGCCTATTTACCATAAGTTTGTGATCTTTGAAATGTATGAGGTGATACTATTTATTCCTCCATAGACTAACAAAAGTTCATGTGATACTTCCACACTCATCATTTGCCTGTAACCATCTCAAGGCACTTCTTTCAAATTATATTAACTTGTATTAAGTAACAATTTCTAAAGATCTTACTTTTCTTTTTTTTTAGACAGAGTCTCACTTTCTTGCCCCCAGTAGAGTGCCGTGATAACATACATAGCTCACAGCAATCTCAAACTCCCAGGCTCAAGCAATCTTCTTGCCTCAGCCTCCCAAGTAACTAGGACTACAGGCGCCCATTACAATGCCCGGCTAGTTTTAGAGATGGGGGGTGAGGGTGGGTTCTCACTCTTGCTCAGGCTGGTCTCAAACTCCTGAACTGAAGTGATTCACCCACCTTGGCCCTCCAGAATGGTCGGATTACAGGCGTGAGCCATTGGGCCTGGCTGACATCTTCCTAACTTCTCTTGGAAACAGAGAGATTTGATTTTCAACACTTCAGGGCATCTGAACCGATTGTACCATATCATTTATGCCCAAAGCATCTCCTGAATGTTGTTAGATAGCAAATATAATGTAATTAAGCATACGCAGAATGTTTTTTTAGGTTGGCAAAATAGTCACATTCACACAGAAAAAAAATGCCAATGCACAAATAAATGACAAGTCTGTTATTATAGATGCCCAAAATTTGTTGGAGGTGGCAGGTTTAACCTCTGACATAGCTGATGAACTTTTCTTCCAACTGAGAATGGTCAATATTATTTTGAGCCATTGCTGTGTTTCGCTCACATTCTAAACCAGTGCTTCTCAACCTTCCTAATGCCGTGACCCTTTAATACAATTCATCATGTTGTGGTCACCCCCAACCAGTAGCAACAAAAATAATTTTATGGTTGGGGGTCACCACAGCATGAGGAACTGTATTAAAGGGTCACGGCATTAGGAAATTTGAGAACTCCTGTAAATCTAAACCCATTTCTTTCTGTTGCTGAGATTCTCTTGGCCTTCAAACAGCTCTGGTTGTGTCTCTATTCAAAGTGGCCCAAGGTCTACTGCACACCTTATCACCAAGCAAATTTTTGCATATCTTGCTACTCAAAGTGTGACCCATGGATCATCCACATCACAGACCTATTCAGGCCTTAATCATAATCTGCATTTGAATGAAAACCTTGAGCGATTACTTTTCACTTTATTTTCCCAGTAGCTTTTGTTTAGTCTTTTACACTTAGCTATAACTTGGGGACTACTGCAAAACAGAACAGGGGAAGAAACTACTTCACATGGCATACCCACAGAAGCAGGCATTGAGGAGGAATTCAATACAAGCTTCTTGAGCCCAGTGATGTTACGAATCACCCACCTCACACACCCTCCTCCGCCTCTTGCATGCTATCAGAATGGGCTACCTCTCTCTTCATAAACCTGCTGGATACTGAGATGTATCAATTGTAACAGTAACATTTTATCCGACATTTACATGGTTTTCTTTCTCTACCAGGCAACACACATCTTGAGAACAGGTACTGAATCTCATTCAACTTTTAAAAACTCCTGAAAGCCAAATATAGTGCCTGGTAATACAGTAGTATTCAACAGTGCCCTTTTTTAAAGTTCATAATGAAAAGAACAAGTGGGTCACTGACTAGGTAACTGACTCACAAAATTTCAAATACACCCCCCCCCAAAAAAAACTTACCTACTGTTTGTTTTAAAATTATAGTATATATTTTTACAGCCCCAGTTATTTCTCCTATAGTGCACTTCTTCTACTAGGTTGATTTTAATTCTTATTACAGGAAAATACATTCTTTCTAAATAGTTTTTCTGCTTTATCATTTCCAATGTGTGTACTTCTTTCTCCCAAGGCCCTGTCTTAGTCATCTGAGTCCCTAATAATTCCTTATAGCTTCTGGTACATAACATACACTCAAATATTTGTTGGATGAATGAGTTACTTTTAAACCACTTAGAGTTTGTCAACATGTTACAATTAATGGGGGAAAAGCTCCAATGCAAAACATTTTAATAAGTTGTCAAATATACAGTTATTAGAATTATCTAAATATCACTTATAAAAATCAGTATATCACATTAGATGATTCTATAAAGTAAAAACACAAAGCACACATTAACAATAACCCCTGCAGTCCAAGAACACCCCCCTCAATAGTACAAATTACAAATACATTAAAAAAAAAAAACCCTAAAGACATTTAGACATTTGAACCAAAGTACTTGTGACTAAATACATTCATTCAAGTACAATAAATTTAGCACTGCTGCTTATAGTCACTAGTAACACAATTTCAGGTGCAATTTCACATGCTTTCATAAATCTTCCAGTACAATTCCCATAGTAAAGTGTCTCTGTGCACACCATTTTCATTTATATGCAGGTGCATCATAGATCATATTTAAGACTATTTCACTTCATGAACTATTAATATGTAAGTGAACACCAGGCCAAAATTTAACCCCAATGATGACACAATTTTCAAATTTTCAAAAATTCTTAAAAGCATAATACTGATTTAATTGTATGAGTTACTCTTTCCATTTACCAGAGACTACTAATGAGAATTTAAATATTAACTCAAAAAAAGGAAGGCTCCAACTTTCCTAAAATATTATTTAAAATAACAATGTAACCATTCTAAGTCAGAAAGTAATTTCGTATTTATTGTCAAATTTAAAATACCAGTGATTTGAAGATGGAGGCCTATGTGTACTAAATTGTAAAATACAACTAAAAATGTGCAGTTAATCTGCTTGGGAATATGTCATGGAATGTTTTCAAAGTGATGTTGTGTTTAACACTATTTTACATGGACAGCCTAAGTAAGCGTACCTTTACCAGTAAAAGTGAAAAATTAAGGCTTTTTCATGGTATTTATGATTACCCAAACTCAAAAGTCAAATAGAGATTACAATGCTGCAAAAGATTATTTCTAACCTAACATATTGTTAGTTGCTTCAACTCAATTCTTACTATTTTACCTTTACCAAAAGTCAAATGCTAATTGTCTCTATTATTTTCAAATGCATATTTCTCTCTCTTAAGCTCCCAAGGCTTAGGGCCTTATCTGATTGGTTCATAACTGTATATTGGGGGGCTAAAAATGCTTGGCATATGGTATACACCCAATAAATACGTTTGCATGAACTAAGAAGCCTGACCTTCAAAGGCAACCTTACTTGTTTTCCCAAAGCAAATTGCTAGCTCTTTAGATAACCAGATTGATAATTTTTAAAAAGAAAATGATGTCTCCTAGGCTATGAGAACATTACAGGATGTAATTAGATAATTGAGCCTACAAATGTATCAAATCAAGGTTAAAGGCACTGGCTAAGGAAGAGAATTACAAAGCACTGTAAACAACTTTAAAAGTAAATCAAGTTTTAACATACAAAATGCCAAACTTCTAAGAGAAAGTGTCCTAAAATGATGACAATAATTTACAATAGTGGACACAATTTCTGTAATTTCACCCCCCAAACTCTTCCATTGTCCTGTTTTCTTTCACCCTGTCTTCTACAATATTTTAAACCCTAGAAACAAATGTTTTCAGGTACGTGAAACAAAAAAATCCTGCAACTGAAAAAACTAAAGAAATACATTTTTCTTAAATGATGGTATAAATTTTACATATAGACCCCATAGACATAATATGAAGAACTTCATCCTGGAAATCATAAAATACTAAATTACACTCAAAATTCAGAAAAACGTTCTTACTCCGTTGAACACAGTCTAGAGCCCCACAAAAGCAAATTGTAGTGTTTAAGTACAATCTTTCCAAACACATAAAACAAAGAATACTGAGTTGAAATACCACAAACTCCATGTTAGAGCAATTTAATATACACATTTCCATAATTGTTTCTTGAAAAACTATTTAGATAAAATATTTAGCATTTATCATGGATTTTAATTTATTTGAATCTATGCAACTTCCATCCATATTAAAATATCAATTAATGTAAATACTTTACTATAAAACTATTATACAATTTAAACTTTTATTAGAGAAATGTATTATTCACATCCCCAACTTCTTAAAGTCCTTCTTGACTGAGTGTATTCCCTAAGAAATACACTAAAATCTTACTTAAGTTTCTTAGTGAGGAAAAACTAAGATAATCCTATTAATCCAAACTACCCCCTTATGCTTATTTCTTAAACATTTAACATATTCAGATACACTAGGTGAATAGTGATCAATCATCTCCCACAGTGGTAAATTTCAGCATAATCTCAAATGACTGGACTATAATTGTAAAACAGTCACACATAGATTACATAAACAGATACTTATTCTGTTACATGTAAGCTTACTTATAAAGTAACATAAAATGAGCATTGGAAAACAGTGATAAAAAATGTAAACACAGAATTAAATGTTAATCCCTTCCCTGAAAAACAAAAGATAAAAGCACTTGTTGTATTAAAATAAAAAACATGATCTAATATTATATCAAAAAGACACTGATTTTACAAAACTTATTTCCAAATACAAAAAAGAAAATCTGGAACAGTTAACTCAGACTTTAATGAGCTAAAATGTGCAAAAAAAAAATCTGATAATACTTATTAAATTCATCGTACATAAGCTAATACCATCTCACACAAAAAAGCCTCCTCTCTTAAGATTCAAAATAGTGTTTAATTATCCGAGCTTAGAATTTATTGAACCATTATCCAAATAACACCAACAAAGTCCATATTGTAAAAGAAAAAAAGTAAAACCAGAAATTTTCTGTTAATTGTGACTTGAAATTTATCCCCCTCCAATCAAAAAAAAAAAAAAAAATAGCCAATACTCCTACGGACAGTGGAAAAAAATACAAAGTCACTCCAATTCTCATACTCATTCTAAATGAAAAATTAAAAGCAATCAAATTGTACTGTAACAAAATGCACATGAATTTTAAAGTTATTCTGGTTTAACAGATTTACTAATTCACAGAATTAGTAAGATTCTACTAATTTTACTAATTCTACTAAAATTACTAATTCTGTAATTAGTAATTACAGAATTCACAGAGCATCTTGTACTTCTATTTGGACTCAGGCAGTTGCAAAGTATCCCCAGACAGGGTTGGGAAGGTAAGATAAAATATAAAATTGTGATGTTTTTCTCCACACCACATTGGATTTAGAAGTTTAATTTCTAACTCTACAAGAAAAAGAAGAGGAAAAAATCTGATAATCCACAAGTCCAAAACACTTTCCAGGAATATGGAAAAACTGTTAAACTACCTAGAAATATAAGTAAATCAAAGTGCAAGTAATGACAACATTAAGACCAAATGTATTTAAAAATTCAATTTCAAAGTTTTAAATGTTTTCAATGGCAAATAACTAGTCATTTTTTAAAAGGTGGTGGGTATGAAACAAAGATAAAACTTAGAAATCTAATTTTTCTAGGAAAAGTAACATTGTCCCGGCCCCCAGGAATTAAATTATAACTTCTCTATTGAATATGATATAAAATATATTTTGAATAAAAGTGAAATAGAACCATGGATTTAGACATGTACCAAACCACGTATGATGCACTAATCTACACACAGTACTTTCGATAACACACAACTGGATCTTGTCTTTTACTAATTTTAGAGAATTCTGAGAAACACTATTTTTAGCAGGGTACATTTTATACTACTGCTTAACCAAAAGGGGACATATAAATATATTAATGTAAAAGAAAAATAAACTTCAAAAGTTAAAGGAAAAATAAGCAAACCTTCAATCATTCACCTTTTTGAAGCTATAAAAGCTACTATATGGTGTATCTCACTTTTCACAATGTAGAAAGTATATATTTCAATTTTAACACAAATGGAAGATTTAAAAAAAAATATTTTGTTCACTGCAAATAACTTCTCCTCTTAACCGTGGTGAGAATAATTAGTGCCCTTAATTTCAAGATTTTTGTTGTTATTTTTGTCCATGTCATTACCTTTTATAAAGTACAGTATTTTTAAACATATATGTAAATGAAAATTAAAGGGAAAACCTGCTTTTGGAATGCAACAATTCTGTATCATTTCACTAAGAAGCACCTTTTGATATGCTGGTCTGAACTCTTAATACAAAACCTAAACAGTACTTATTTCTGAAGTAAAATTTTCTCCAGTTTTAATAACTTTATAACATACCAATACAGACATCAACCTGTGCTTTCTAGATTTTTGTGGGTGTTCAGCTAATCTAATAGTTTAGATATTGCTTATTGTCAAAGTAGGGTGGACAGAAATTTCATGATAAATCAGCTATAGAAAGCTAACTAAATTCTTAATGACTAAATAATGGTTTGTATTTTTGCTTGAGACAAATAGATGATTAAGCCATGTACCACCACATTCCCTGCTTAACATTCCTAAGTTTCTTTATTCTTCATAGTTTTCTAATGAACAAATAATTAGTTTTCCTGAGTAAGATTATAAAAAAGTTAACCTTTCTTCCAAAAGTATAAAGACAAATAAAATGCTGACTCACAATACAAATTTTATACATAGCATTACAGGTGCAGAGATACTGATTG
The DNA here is from genome assembly GCA_963574575.1 of Galagoides demidoff. Classification (NCBI taxonomy): domain Eukaryota; kingdom Metazoa; phylum Chordata; class Mammalia; order Primates; family Galagidae; genus Galagoides; species Galagoides demidoff. Next base: position 1,441 of record CAUYQV010030948.1, on the reverse strand, counting down.
CTGTTCTTCATTATGATTGGCCCACCCCTTAAAAAGACTACAAAGGATTCAACTGTCTAAAATACTTTGAAGTACAGTAATTAAATGCTTTAGCCCGTATACATATCCCTCATCTATTGTGTTGCTAGGAAACACATGAGCAAAATCTATCATTCGTACTTCTACTTCTGCAATTTCTTGGCAACCAGTGGGAAGATGGTAGAAAACTTTTTCCAGTTGGGAAAGTACATTTCCATTTAAATGTTCCTGTGACATGCTTTTCCACCCATTGTCTTGCTCCATATTTTCAACTTTCAACGAAGTCTGACTGTGATGCTTTTTTGAATACATTTTTCTGTGACGAACATAAACCTTGGACAAACTTTTGCCTACTGAAGTTTCTATTTTTCCATTTGCTGTCGAACTTAACACATGAAAGTTATTATTGTATTCCAGTACTTCTGTATCTGAAAGTTGTCCTTTGGACAAAAACTTTTCTGCCAAAGTTCTGTCTGATTTTGTAGTGGTTGGCTGAGATGAACCTTCATAAACAAATAGTAATGAACTTGCATAAAAATTAAGCTGCTTCTGGTTTTCAAACCATTGAAGAATTTTCTCAATCTTCTGAATACTCGCAGCAACAGCATCTTTTCTTAAGCAGAACCCATCATGAAAAAACCTGGAGACCCCTATCAGAAAAATAAAATTAGGATTAAAATCAAATTATGAAAGTGCTATCACTTGGAAAATAAATTCACCATAGATCAAATTCTCCAATTTTTTCCCCATCATCCTTTAAAATTAAGAATTCTAGGCAGCCACAGAAACTTAGACATCAATTTTTGGTGAAGATGCTCTTATCAGAAAGCATTTAAATGATCCTAATGTAATGTGAAATATCCTATTTAGACAAAATTTATTACATGTAGACGAGTAGTTGTCTCTAAATATTCTCTTAAGAAATATGATTCTAAGATTTCTTTCATTTTATATTTTAAAGGACTTTATAGTAAAGTCACTTGTTTGTCAGAATCACATTTAAGAGATAATCTAAAACTTAGAGTCAAATTATAACCCTTTTTTTGAGACAGGGTCTCACTCTGTCTTGCCCAGGCTAGAGTAGAATGACTTCATCATGGCTAACTACAACCTCAAACTCCTGGGCTCCGTAATCTTCCTGATTCAGCCTCCTGAGTAGCTGGGACTACAGGTGCATGCCACCAAACCTGGCTACTTTTTCTATTTTCTGTAGAGACAAGGTCTTTTTTTTTTTTTTTTTTGAGATGGAGCCTCAAGCTATTCCCCTGGGTAGAGTGCCATGGCATCACAGCTCATAGCAACCTCCAACTCCTGGGCTCAAGCAAGTCTCCTGCCTCCGCCTCCCAAGTAGCTGGGACCACAGGCACCTGCCACAATGCCCAGCCATTTTTTGGTTGCAGCCATCATTGTTGTTTGATGGGCC
>CAUYQV010030930.1:0-26930 GCA_963574575.1 Galagoides demidoff | reverse complement strand
TGTCTTGACTTTAGATAGATTCATCACAATGTGACTTGGAGAAGCTCTACTTGAGTTGAGGTGACCAGGGGACCCATATCCCTCTGAAAGGAGTATGTCAGAATCTTTGGTGATATTTGGGAAATTTTCATTTATAATATTATCTAGAATTGTTTCCATTCCCCTGAGGCATTCTTTTTCCCCTTCTGGGATACCTATATGTTTGAGTGCTTCATAAAATCCCATAATTCTGTTAGTGAACATTCTGCTTTTTCTCTCTTCTTTTCTGCCTCTTTAACTATCTGAGTTATCTCAAGAGCTTTATCCTCTACCTCTGAGATTCTTTTTTCTGCATGATCTAATCTGTTGTTGATACTTTCTATTGCATCCTTAAGTTCCCTAATTTACTGCTTGAGTTCCTTCAGCTCTGCTATATCCTTTCTATATTCTTCATATAGTTCATCTCCTATTTGATTCTGGTTTTGGATTTCCTTTTGATTATTTTCACCTTTCTCAGCAATTTTCTTCATTTTTTTCATCATCTGTATTTTAAATTCCCCTTCTGTCATTTCTAACATTTCTTTATAGGAGGAATCCTCTGATGTAGCTACTTCACAATCCCTAGAAAAGGTTACTGTGGACTGGTATTTCATGTTACCAGGATTTTTCTGCTGATTCTTCTTCATGAGTGCCTTCTTGTATCTGTTTTCTTACCCTAATTTTCCATTCGCTTCTTCTTGCTCTTTAAGTTACTGTCCCAGTGGCCTAAAGTTTTAATGAGTTCTTTTGGTACAGGACCAGAAGGATGAATAGCAAGAAGGGAAAAAAGATTCTAAAAATAGAGAAAAAAGAGAAAGAAGAGGGGGTGAGTAAAGGGAAATATTGACAAAAAGAAGAAAAGCACCAAAAGAAAGAAACAGGAGTAATATATGTGTATAGTAGTGTACTATGACCCAACCTTGAAGATCCCTAACCTCTGGGGGTGCTGAGTTGAGTGATTCCCCTGAGGTCAACAGCTCTTTGCCAGCTGGATCAGACACAGTGTCCCACCTTCACCAGGTAGAAAGGAAAGTCAAAAATATTATAAATCAAACCAAAACAAATAAGCAAAAACCCTTTTGGGATAAAATTGGGGGTAAAGAAAACAAATAATAGGGGCAGAAACACTGGCAAAAATGAAATTCTAATTTTTAAAGAAGGCAAAAATGGAAGATTGTATTTAAACTAGAATAGTGAAAAAAAAGAGAGAGAAAAGGAAGAAAAAAAGAAAAATGCCAAGGGAAAATGTTGAAATTAAGAACCCCCCACACACACAAAAAAACCCACAAAACCAAAAAAACAAACAGTATATATATCTTGCTGAATATTGTCCGGGCAACAGATGGTCTTCTGAGGTATAAGATGTTAATCACAATGTTGATTCAGCTGTATGAGATGGAGACTGGAGGCCTCTGCTGATCTCTCAGACCCCACAGTCTTGGGAACACAAAAGTCTCTTCAGTCCACTTAAAAGACACTCCAAACTATGAACCTTGGCCAAGCAGAAGCTTTCCGAGGAAAGCATTTATCCCTGGGATCTTTCCTGGAGTGGCTGCCTGCTTATCCAGTGCACCAAGTCTCATTTCCCTCTATGCCCCTGAGGGCCAAGGCTGTTAATCTGTCACACTTGGATCTCCCCACTTCCCCAGCATCTCAGTACCCACCTTTGGGCAGCTCAGTCACTAAATTACTTGCCCAAGGTCTCCTGGCTGATCTCCCCACTGCAACATGCAGGGCAGCTCCCGCTATGCAGGCAGCCCACAAATGAAAAATATTAGCTCCTTTCGGGCTCAGTGGCTCAGATGGGAGCCCCAGATAATTCCTAAAGTCGTCTGCACACCAGCCGGAGATCTCCCAAGGCAGTTCAATTGAGTGCCCAAGTCCAAAAAAAAACCAAAAAAACAGCCCACAGGTAAGGCTTTTCTTGCTTGCAGTCTCACTGTTGCTATGGTTACAGCTCCAGGTAGCCTCCACCCCAACAAACGCACCTACCACTTGCCAGTTTTTCAGAGCTTCTGTCCTCCTCGTGGGGTCCAGAAGTCTCTCGCTGACTTCCTGTGTCACCAAAGGGAAGCTTTTGAGCAAAACCCACCAGCCAGAGATGCCTGAAGTCTTCTCTCCACACTCTCACTGTGCCTGGCTGCACAGAAGCTGTTACTCGGCCACCATCTTAGCTCCCATGAATTTATTTTAACATATTTTGAAGAGATCTAGGCAAGACATTCTCAACACAATAGCCTGAGTTAGAAGAGCAGAATTGGCAGGAAAGGTTGTGCCTTGGGGAAAAAAAGTTGCTGATCCACACAAAATCCTACTTGCTGCTGTAGGTCACCACACAGTCAGGGATGTTAAGCTGCCAAAGGGAACAGTCGCACCAAACTGAAGGCTTCTCTCAAAACTGCAATCAACCTAATGCACTGAAATTCCTTGTATACCATTCATTCATTCATTGATCTACTCATTCAACAAACATTTAATTCCTGGAATACAGCAGTGACTAAAATAAAATATCTCTTTTCATAAAACTTATGTTCTAGATGAAAGAGAAAGAAAATAGAAAACAAATAACTCACAATCTAGTACCCTAGCACTAAGCTTTATAAAGGAAAATAATACAGAATAAGGTAAGAGGGATAGAGAGAAAAGAGTAAGAGATATTTGACTGGGTGCATTTAAGCAGAAACCTAAAGGGGAGTGGGGGAGTTTTCTAAATGTATATTCCAGGAGCAAGCAGAGTGGAGAGCAACTACAAGAAGACCCTCATGGGCACTCCCAGTAAGCATGAGCAGCCAATGTATCTGGGGAAGAGAAAGCAAGAACACATGCAGAAGGTGTCCTAGGGTCTGATCACATAGGTTAAGCCTTTACATTTTATTTTAAGGCTACTGGAATAGGGGATTTACATTTTATAAGGTAAGCAGCAGTTTTTCAGCTACCAAGGAGGCGGTAGAACAAGAAAAAGATAATAAATATAGTACTGTGTTATGAAGATGTTGTTACAGGGAGTAAGTAGGGCAGCTTTAATTAGAACTCCACTTGAATGCTGTAACATAGAAAGGGAAAGAAAAAAAGTTGCCTTAGTCTATTTGTGCTGCTATAACAAAATACCATGAACTAAGTAATTTGTAAACAATAAAAATTTATTTCTCATGATTCTGGAGGCTGGGAAGTCTAAGATCAAGGTGTTGGCCAGACTAGCATCTGATGGGGGGGGTGCCTCTCTGCTTCCAAAACAGAAAGTACCTTGTTGCTGCATTCTCTAGAGTGGAGCAGCCCTGTGTCCTGACATAGCAAAAGGGATAAAAGAGCAAGGTATCTTGCCCTTCAGTCTTGATGGCTTTTATGAAGATGCTAATCCTATGCAGGTAGGCAGATCTCATATGACTTTATCACTGAAAGTGGTTCTCCACAGGGCCAAGAGGCTCTTCCCTGGGAGAGAGAGGTCAAACCAAAATGTAGGCAACGTAACATCAGAGGGGCCAGGCAAAGAAAGATGATGGGGGAAGAAAGCTTCTGGATGTCAAGATAAACAGACAAAACAGAGTAAAAAAGAAAATGCACAGGGCCAAGAACCCCTAACTGAAGGAACTATTGATCCTTATCTTCCTGTAGCACCTGAGTTAAAAAAAAAAAATGCTAATGGAAACTTATCCCAGTCAATAACCATTCTGAAAACAACAAAAAGGATACCAACAGTATTCAGACATACAGTAATAATACATTATCATCTCAATAGATTCAGAAAAAGCTTTAGATAAAATCTAGCATGTACAAAAATTAATTCAAGATGGATAAAAGATTTAATTGTAAAGCATGAAACCATAACAAATTTTAGAAGAAAGCACAGGAAAAATTCTTCTAGTCATTGGTGTAGGCAAAGAATTTATAACAAAGACCACAAAGGCAAATTCGGCCACAATAGAAATAAATAAATGAGATTTAGTTAAACTTAAAAGATTCTGCTCAGCAGAGAAAATAATCAACAGGCTAACGCCTATTATCCTAGCATGCTGGGAGGCAGAGGTGGGTGGATTGCCTGAGCTTACCAGTTGGAGACCAGCCTGAGCCAGATTGAGACCTCATCTCTAAAAACATAGCCAGGCATTGTGGTGGGTGCCTGTAGTCCCAGCTACTGGAGAGGCTGAAGCAAGAGAATTGGTTAAGCCCAAAAGCTTGAGGTTGCTGTGACAAACAGCACTCTTTAGAGGGCGACAGTGTGAGACTCTGTCTCAAAATAATAATAGTAATAATAATAATAATCAACAGAGTGGACTTGGCATCTGTGGCTCAAGTGGCTAAGGCGCCAGCCACATATGCCTAAGGTGGCGGGTTTGAATCCAGCCTGGGCCCACCAAAAACAACAATGACGGCTGCAAACAAAAAATAGCCAGGTGCTGTGGTCCCAGGTACTTGGGAGGATGAGACAGGAGACTCACTTGAGCCCAGGAGTTGGAGGTTGGTGTGAGCTGTGATGCCAGGGCACTCTACCCAGGGGGATAGCTTGAGGCTCTGTCTCCAAAAAATAAAAATAAATAAATAAATAATCAACAGAGTGAAAAGAAAACCTACAGAATGGGAAATAATATTTGAAAACTAAATGTTCAACAAAGGACTAATGTTCAGAATCTACCAAAAACTCAAACAAATCAGCAAGGAAAAAACAAATAACTGAATCAAAAATTGGGCAAAAAAATGAACAGACGATTTTTAGAGATGATAGACAGGAGGTCAACAAACATTAAAAAATGCTCAACATCACTAGTCATCAGAGAAATACAAATTAAAACTATAGTAAGATACCACCTTACCCCACCAGAACAGTCATTATTAAAAAGCCAATAAACAATAGATGCTGATCAGGATGGTTATATACTTTTTGTATATATATGTATATTATTAGTACAACCTCTACAGAAAACAGTATGGAGATGTGTCAAAGAAATAGGTATAGACCTACCATTCCATCCAGCAATCCCACTGCTGGGTATCTACCCAAAGGAAATGAAGTCATTTTATTAAAAAAACACCTGCACTCAAATGTTTATTGCAGCCCAATTCACAGTTGTAGAGATGTGGAATCAACTTTAGTGCCATCAATTCATGAGTGGATGAAGAAATGTAATACAAACACACACACACACACACACACACATACATACATACATAAAAATAACGTAGCATCACTACTCCGTAAAAATAGGAATGAAAGAGAGTCATCTGCAGCAACTTGGAAGGAAATAGAAACCATTATTTTGAAGTATCTCAAAAATGGAGACCCAAACACCATATGCTGTCACTAATGAGTGAGAAGTAAATGATGGGTGCACACAGGCACAGAGCAACATAAAGGACACAAGAGACCAGTGAAGGGAGAGGGTTAGAAGGGAGTTTCAGGTGAAAAATTACCTACTGGAAACAATTAACACTATTTTGGTGACAGCCACTCCGAGAACCCTCACTTAGGCATTATACAAAGTATTTATGTCACAAAAAAACACTTGTACCTTCTTAATATTTTGAAATAAAACAAATAAAAAGAATTAAGTGTGCACTTAATGCAGTGCCTTAAGTATTCTCCTACACCTTTGAAAACATATGGATATCTATGCAATCTTTTTCTAGAAAAAATGTACAGAGAAATTCAACTTACATTTCAAATAAAAGACTATTTACATTCATATATAGACATTAACCATTGTAATATCCATAGAATAAAGCAATAGCCCCTTATATGAAGTGATCGTGGCTGCTGAATATTAAACCTTACTGAATACTGCCATACCTAAGAAAAAGATTTAAAATTTTATGACTAAATAGGAAAGAATAAAACAATGTCAAAAACAATGATTGAAAACAATTACAAAATATAAGCTCTATCAAGGAATTAATCACTAGAGAAATCAGAAATTCAGAAATTAGAAACCAGAATGTACAAAAACTTTTAAAAATATTTCTTCACCATGATTTTTAAACTCTCCTTTTAAAAAATGTGTTCTACGTTTGGCACAGTAGCACAGTGGTTAGGGCACGGATCACATACAGTAAGGCTGGTGGGTTCAAACCTGGCCCATGCCAGCTACACAACAATGACAGCTACAACAAAACATAGCCAGGCATTGTGGCAGGCACCTGTAATCCCAGATACTTGGGAGGCTGAGACAAGAGAACAACTTAAGCCCAAGAGTTTGAGGTTGCTGTGAGCTGTGATGCTACAGCACTCTACCTAGGGCAACATAGTGAGACTCTGTTTCAAAAATAAATAAATAAAGTGTTCTAAGAATATATCACAATATTAATGAGCATTATATCTCAGAAGAATCATTATATAGGATCTGACAATTAAGTCCGCAAACTTGGCACTGTGTGCTCATATTGGCAGCTCTATATAAACAGCTTGGCAAGAGTTCATAACTGTGGTATATAAGTGTCTCATGGTTGTTTTTGTGGCTACATGCAGTGGTATCTTGCTGAGCAGCATTCATTATTGTATGTTTTTGTGTGCAGTTGTGAGAATGTTGGATCTCGAATTAGAGCAATGAACAAACATTAAATTTCTTATTAAACTTGGCAAGAATGTAAAGTGAAATCAGGGACATGTTAGTCCAAGTTTATAGGATGTGGATGCCATGAAGAAAACAGTAGTGTACAAATGGATTAAACATTTTTCTGAGGAAAGAGAAAGTGTCACTGGTGGCAAGAGGTCAGAGTTGCCAGTAACAAGCAGAACTGTTGAAGTCATTGCAAAAATTCATCAAATCATCAAATTGTTAGTCAAAATCATTGGCTGACTATGAGAAGCACAGCAGAACAAGTAACAAGTAAACACCAGTAGAGAAACAGGAAAATTTTAACTGTAAACTTTGGTATGCGAAAGGTGTGGGCAAAACTGGTCTAAAGGAGCTCACTGATGAACAAAAGCAAAGGAGACCTGAAGTTTGCCAAGACCTTTCAAACAATAGCAACAAAAACAATGTCATAAAATCTGAAAAAAACTTTTCTTAAATATATGAGAGAGCTTAGGTCACAGGTTTGGGTATGGTTTGTCTCCACAATAACTCATGCTCACAACTGACCCCCAGTATGACTGGACTGGGAGAGGGGTCTGGTGGGAGGTGCTCAGTCATGGGGCTGATGCCTTGTGGTGGCCTTGATGTTTTTCTGCAGTAGTGAGTGAGTTTTCTTTCTGGTGAGACTTAGTCTCCATAAGGGCAGGCTCTTATAAACCCCAGAATCCACTCAAGTTTTGTCCTCCCTATTTGTTTTCTTCCCCCTTTGATCCTGTCTGCCATGTTGTAAGGCACGTAAGAAGCCCTTCCCAGAGTCTCAGCAGGTGCTGACACAGCACTTCTTATACTTTCCAGCCTGGAGGACCATAAGCAAAATAAAACTCTCTTCTTTAGAAATTACCCAGCCTGGGGCACTCTGCTATAGTAACATTAAAACAAACTAGGACAGAGGGAACAAATTAATGTTTAATCTAAGGAAAGATGATCTCAGGAAAGAAAAGATATGAGCTATGGTTTCCCTGGGCTGGATGCTGGTGAACTTTGGTAAAAATTAATCTGAAACTGATAATGAATTACAAGCCTGGGTGTGGGGCTACAAAGAGCATAAAAAACCTCGGTGCCTATGGCTCAAGCAGCTAAGGTGCCAGCCACATACAGCTGAGCTGGTGGGTTTGAATCCAGTCGGGGCCAACCAAACAACAATGACGGCTGCAACCAAAAAACAGATGGGCGTTGTAGTGGGCATCTGTAGTCCCAGCTACGTGGGAGGCAGAGGCAGGAGAATCACTTGAGCCCAGGAGTTAGAGGTTGCTGTGAGCTGTGATGCCATGGCACTTTACCCAGGGTGACAGCTTGAGGCTCTGTCTCAAAAAAAAAACAAAAAAAAAAACACCTCTGGAAACTGTAGACAAAGGGAAATTCAACTCCATCTGCAGGCTCGTCTCCACCCACACTGGGTGCTTTCTCACACTTCCAGACATAAAGACTAGCAAGAATCCTGAGGAAGTGTCCCTGCCAATGTAAATATGACAGAGGGGGGTGGTAGGCACACTTTAAATGGATCTTTATCCCTTCATGCTATGGGAAAAAAAAAGTGTACTGCTTGGGCATCAAATTCTTTTGCTCTTTAGGCAAAAGCTACTGCATATGAGAAGGGATGGAAATGATATATGCAGCAATCAGACTTACTCCTGGGAGTAGGCAAGGTAATTGAGACTCCACCTGAGACATGGTGGAGAAATAAGCAGCCAAAGAAAATTGTCCAAATGAAACACAAAGAAGAAAGGATCAAAAGGGGATGCATTCATATATAGAATGCTAAAAAGTGTATAATTGCAATCCCAGAATGAAAACTGAAGAGAAAAATGCAAAAGAAATATTTGAATAAATAACAGCTGAAAACTTTGCAAAATATTTAACAAAGATCAAATTACTGATTCAAGCAGCTCAGAGACTAACTAGGATAGATACCACAGTTGAGCACACAAATACACATACCAGCACGCATAAACCTGGCATAGGGTATTCAAACTGCTGAGAAAAAAAGATAAAAAATATCTTGAAGGCAGCAAGAAAAGAAAAGACATTAGACATAAACAGAGAAGCAAAGATAAGAGCAACAGCAGACTTAGCATCAGAAAGTATGTTAGTGAGAAGAAAATGTAATAAAAAAGCTGTCAATCCAGAATTCTACACTTCCACAAAATATTTTCAAAAATGAAGGATAATTAAAAACTTATATCCACACATGTATATTTAAAACATACATACACGTTTATACCAGCTTATATCATAACCAAAACCTGGAAGAAACCAATATGTTCTTTAGTGAATGAAGGGATAAATAAACTATCATGCATCTACTCAATGGAAAATTGGTCAGCAACTACAACAGACCATGGAAAGATGTTGGGGAAGCTTAACTGCACATTGCTAAGTGCAAGAAATCAATCTGAAAAGACTTCACACTGTATGATTCCAACTATATGACATTCTACAAAGCTTAAAACTATGGAGACAATAAAAGATCAGTGATGATCCAGAGTTAGGGGATTAGGAGGGGTGAATAGGCATAGTACAAAGTTTTTAGAACAGGGAAGCTACTCTGTGATACTATGATGTGGATACATGTTATTACACATGTCTCAAAACTCACAGAATGTATGATACCAAGAGGGAACCCTAACATGAATATGGACGTTGGTCAATAATAACATGTCAGTGTTGGATCACTGAGCGTTACAAATATAACATACTGCTGTGAAATTTTAGCAGTGGTGAAGACTGTATGTGTGTAGGAAAATGGCAATGATGGGGACCCTCTGTACCTTTCACAGTATTTTGCTGAAAACTTAAAACGCCTGTAAAAATAAAGTCTATAAACTTATGAAAACAAAACAATGAGAGTAATAGGGATTGCATTAAATCTGTAGATTGCTTTGGGTAGGACGGACATTTTAACAATGTTGATTCTTCCCATCCATGAGCATGTATATTTTTCTATTTGTTAACATCTTCAGCTATTTCTGTTCTCAGAATGATGATCAAAAATCATTTTACATTAAAGATATTTGAACCAGAATGTTTATTGCAGCCCAATTCATAATTTCCAAGTTATGGAAGCAGCCCATGTGCCCATCAACCCATGAATGGATTAACAAATTGTGATATATGTGTGATACCACAGAATACTATGCAGCCTTCAAAAAGATGGAGACTTCACATCTTTTATGTTTATCTGGATGGAGCTAGAACATATTCTTCTTAGTAATGTATCTCTAGAATGGAAGAAAAAGTATCCAATGTATTCAATACTATTATGAAACCAATATATAATCACCTACACATTCATACGAATGATAAAACACAACTATAGTCCAGAAAGAAGGAGTGAAGTGGGCGATGGGGGAGGACAGGAAGAGGGAGGGTATTTGGTGAGACCTCACCTAATGTGCACAATGCAATGGTACATTTTAAAACTATTAAGAGTAGAGTATAAATGTTTTACCACAACAAATAAGTGAGGTGATAGTTATGTTAATCAGTTTGATGTAAGCATTTCACATTTTATGTCAAATCAGAATATTGTACCCCACAAATGCATTAATGTACAGTTATGATTTACTTCAAAAAGGGGAATAAGGACATTCTAAGAAAAATCTGAGATAACTCATTTCCAACATACTGCATGTATTCATTTCTCAGGGCTGTCACAACAAAGTGCCACAAACTCAGTGGCTTAAAACAAGAATTCATTCCCTCAAAGTTATGGAAGATAAAAGTCTGACATCTCCCAGCTTTTGATGTTGCTAGCAACCTTTGCATTCTGAGCCTTACAGATATACCATTCCCTTCTGTTGATGGCTTCGCAAGACCTTCTCCTCTGCCTCTGTCTCTGTTTCTTTTCATCTTCTTTTAAGGGGAAAGGTTATATTGGATTAGGGCCACCCTAATGACCTCATCTTAATTTCATCTGCAAAGAATACATGTCCAAATAAGGTCACATTTACAGGTGCCAACAGATAGACTTAACCGTTGTTTTTTGGGAACACAGTTCAACCCATAACACTAAAAATGTTAAAGCAAGTTCTCCAGACAGAAGAAATATGTTAGTAGACAAAAACAATTGATTCTACACAATTAAATGAAGATCTCTGGAAGTGCACTAAATTAAAGCAAATCTCTAAGTTTTTATCATTATACATCAAAAATGTGTAATGACATGTACACTTAAGTGAATGTTAACAGCCTAGTATACCATTTAGAGATCCAGATTATCATATTATATTAAAAAGAAAGACTTAAATATGTTGTCTACAAAAGAAACTCATTATACAGACAAAAACTTAGACTTAAAATGTAAAATTATGGAAAAGGCACACTATGCAAACACTACTGAGCTATCTTAGTATCTCCAAAAGCAAACTTTATACCAAGGAATACTATGGGGGTAAGTAGAAATATTACACACTGACAAAGGTATCAGTTCTCCAAGAAGACATGCAAATCCTAATGTTTGTGCTGAACAACAGCATCTCAAAATACTTGAAGCAAAAAACTGATGAATTGAAAAAATTCAGAAAAATAGATACAGATTTCAACATCTCCCAGTAATTAATAGAACAAATAGATGTAGGTCAAAAATCAGTAACAATATATAAGATCTAAATAAAGCTTCAATAAACTAGATCTAACTGACTTTACAGTATATTCTAATTAACACTTTTTAACCGAGTATGCATGGATCACTTCCCAAAATAGACTATATTCTCAGAGTATATAATTAAACTAAAAATTAATAAAAAAATTTATATCTGAATCCCCACAAAATATTAGCTCATCATATTTAAAATGTCCAATTCTGAATCAAAAGTGTAGTTTATAATATCTCAAACAATAAGCAGTATAATTAATCAAAGTATGCACCTAAACTATAAACACATTTTTTGCCATCACTTTTCTCTCTCTTTTTTCTTTTTTTTGTTTGTTTGTTTTTGGTGATGGATTGTCTCTCACCTTGGGTAGAGAGCTGTGGTGTCAGTGTACCTCATTGCAATCTCAGATTTTTGGGCTCAAGCAATCCTCTTTCTTCTCAGAGTCTCACTATGTCACCCTCAGTAGAATGCCATGGTATCACAGCTCATAGCAACCTCAAACTCTTGGGCTTAAGCAATTAATTGTCTTGCCTCAGCTTCCCAAGTAGCTGGGACTATAGGCACCTGTTACAACACCCAGCTATTTCTTGGTTGCAATTGTTATTGTTGTTTTAGCAGGCCCCGGGCTGGGCTTGAACCTGCCAGCCTCAGTTATGTGGCCAGCGCCCTACTCTCTGAGCTACAGGAGCCGAGCCTCAAGCAATCCTCTTGCCTCAACCTCCTGAGTAACTGGAACTACAGGCAAGCACCACAAAAATGAGCATTTTTTTTCTATTTTTAGTAGAAATGGGTGTTGCTCTTGCTCAGGCTGGTTGCAAACTCCTGAGCTCAAGGGATCCTCCTCCCTTGGCCTCCCAGAGTGCTGGGATTACAGGTGTGAGCCATCACATGTGGCCTCAGTTTTGCCATCTTAACCATAATTTGTTTATGCCAGCAGCCAAGAAGCCTGGAGAGTAAGTGGCTATGAAATCTCAAAAGAGATTTTCCACAGCTTGTTTTCCACAGCTTATTAAGAATTTAATATTTTTCCTTGGAAGAAGTGGTCCCAAGCCTAGAAAAAGTAGTAGTCAGCTGGCGCCAGGTCTGGTGGACAACGTGGGTGACACAGAGTCCCCACGTCCAGCTCTACTGTCTTTGGAAATTAAACAATTCACTTCTATATAACCATAATTCAAGAAAGAAATCAAAAGAGATATTTCAAAAGTATCTTAGGTGAATTAAAATCAGAAAACTAAATATCAAAACTATGGCATGCATATAAGTTTGTTTAGAAGAAAATATATAGAATTAGTAAAGAAAAGTCTTCATGCAAAGAGAATAAAGGAAATGGTAAAGAAAAGAGCAGAAGGTAATATTGTTGAGAACAGGAGAGTAATAAAGATTTTTATTTGAAATGATCAAATTTAAAATCTTCCAGCCACATTGACCAAGGGAAAAAGATAGAAGAGGCAGACTGCAAATCCTAGGAATACAACACAGCAGTATGGATCCTATTGTATATTATTATGGTATAATAATAATAAATGATATTTTGAAAAACAATTTAACAAGTTATGTTAAATGAACAAAGTTCTTAAAGATGTAAACTCTCTAAACTCACTCAAGAAATTATTATATATAATTATTACACTTAATTTTATATACATAAAAATATACATAAAATAAAAAATATAAATATTTTACATACATAAAAATTAATTATATATAAATATAAATATATTTTGATAAAAAATAAAAATATAATAATATATATTTAATGTTATATTTATATTTATATTTAATATATATTTATTCTTATTTATTATATTTATAGTTAGTATATATTTAATATATAATAATAAAAATATAAAAATATACATAAAATAAAAAAAATTTTTATGTACATAAAAATATATGTATATAATTTTAAATTATATAAATTTAAATTGTATGTATATAATTTTATATACATAAAAATAAGATAGATTTAAAATAATTTATAACTTTAATTTTTATTTATACATAAATGTATTTTCAGTACAAATACTCTAACAAAAAAAAAACACCAAGCCCAGATAGATTCATACTACACATTTAGGAACATTTAATTCCACTAAACAGTTAATTCTACTAAACACTAAGGAACAAATAATAACAAATTTATATAAAACCTCCTCAAATATAAAAGAGAAAAGAACATGGCCCAATTTGTTTCATGATGTCAACATTGCCCTAATATCAAAATCAGACAAAAATATTGAAAGAAAGTATAAGCTAATATCTCTTATGAAAATAAATTCTAAAATCACCAATATAATTGCAGGTAATTGAATCCAACAATATGTAACAAAATTAAACAATCATTTTTAATAGTGTTTATTTTAGGAATGCAAAGACAGTTTAACATTCAAAAATCAGCCACATTGTCTAGGCACCATGACTCATGCGGGTAATCCCAGCACTCTGGGGGGCCCAAGCAGGTGAATTGCCTGAGCTCACCAGTTTGAGACCAGCCTGAGCAAGAGTGAGCCCTCTGTCTCTAAAAATAGCTGGGTGTTGTGACGGTGCCTATAGGTCCCAGCCACTTGGGAGGCTGAGGCAAGAGGATCACTTGAGCCCAAGAGTTTGAAGTTGCTATGAGCTATAATGCCATGACACTCTACTGAAGGTGACAAAATGAGACCCTGTCTTAAAAAAAAAAAATCACCTAAATTAATTCTACAAATTAACTACCTAAATGAAAAAACCACATAATCATCTCAACAGATACAGAAAAACCTCAAAATATTAATATCCATTTTTCATATAAAAGTTTTGGCAAACTAAGAAAAGAAAGAAACATCTGCATTTAGTAATAGACATCTATTTAAAAGCTTACAGATAATAACATCATATTTAATAGAGAAAAATCAAATGTTTCTCCCATGATCAGAAACTAAGAAAGGCCTTTATAACTCCACTCAGAAGGGTCAGAACACCTAGTCAATGCAATGAGGTCAAATATATAAAAATATACAAAAATATAAGACATATAGTCTACAAAAATGAAATAAATTAATCTGTCACTACAGACATTATGACTGTTTACACAGAAAATTCTAAAATATCTTACAAAACAAATATTAAACTAATTTGTGAGCTTAGCAAGTCAAATATAAAAAATCAATCATATTTTTGTATGCTACCAACAAAAATTCAGAAATTGAAATTTGAAAATGCACCATTTGCAATGGCAAAGAAAATGTAAAATATTTGGCTATGAGTCTGTATGCTAAAAAGTACAAAATCTTCATAAAAGAATTCAAAGATGACCTAAATAAATGAAAAGATGTATGTCATATTTGTGGCCTAGAAACTCAATATTTTTAAAATATGAATTCACATGAAACTCTCCCCCACACTCAACACAATTTCAATTAAAAATCCAACAGTATGGCTCAGTACCTGTAGCACAGTGGTTATGGCACCAGGCACAAACACCCAAGGTAGTGGGTTGGAACCCGGCCCAGGCCAGCTAAACAACTGCAACAAAAAATAGCCAGACGTTTTGGCAGGTGCCTGTAGTCCCAGCTACTTGGGAATCTGAGGCAAGAGAATTACTTATACCCAAGAGTTTGAGGTTGCTATAAACTGTGACGCCACAGCACTCTACTTAGGGCAACATAGTGAGACTCTGTCTCAAAAATAAATAAATAAATAAAAACCAGCAGTATGTTTTTAGAAAATAGTAAACATTTAATTTTAAAACTATAGGAAAATAAAAGGTCACACCTAGTCAAAAATATGATTAAGTAAATAAAAAAAAATTTGGAAAAATCACACTACTTGATTTCTAGACCTATTATAAAATTTCAGTACTCTAGAAAATGTGGAAATAGAGAATTAAGAATTATATAGGTCAATGGAACAGAAGAAAAAGGCCGGAAATATACCTGTATATGTAGATATATTCTCAAATGCTTGTTGACAAAAACACCTAGGAAACTTAATAAAGAAAGGGTAGTTTTTCAACAAAAGGTGCTGGAACAATTATGTACTGAGATATAAGAACAAAGAAACAAATAAACACATAAGTCCATCTTTCACACCCTACACAGCAATCACCTGAAAATGAATCATAAACTAAATTTCTAAAACTTTTAGAAAAAAGTATAAATGAATGCACTTCATTTAATTAATTATTTCAATTATTCAATATTTGTAATCTTGAGTGAGGACAAGACTTCTTAGGTTCAACACTAAAATCAGAATCCATGAAAGAAATGCAAAATGATAAATTGGACATTATCAAAGTTAAGAATTCCCTTTTTGAAGGACAGTTTTAGGAGAATAAAAAGACAGACAAGCCACAGACAGAGGAAAATGTTTACAAATCACATATCTTATAAAGGGTTCATAATCATTAAATATTTAAAGACTCTTAAAATTCATAAATAGGAAAATAATTATTTTCAAACAATAAGCTAAGTCCATGGACATTCACACACAGTATACATGAACAGCTAACAAGCATATGAAGAGTTTCTCAGCATCATTCACCATCAGGAGATGCAAATAACTATCAAGAGACACTACCATGCACTAATGCACTGGCTATAATTTTGAACAAACAATTCAAAGTGTTGACAGGATGCTGACTAAGGGACTCTCATACACTGTGTCTGGTAATGCAAAATGGTAACTTTGTAAAACAGGACAGCAATATCTTATAAAATTGAACATATATTTAATATAGTTACCACTTATAGATGTTTACATAAGTGAAATAAAAATGGTCCACAAAAAAAATTAAAAAGGCATACAAATGATGATAGTGGTTTCATTCATGAAGTGGAAGGAATCCCCATGTTCTTCTATACAATGTATAAACACATCAGCAGTCATGCACGATCGCAATGCAATCAAATCAGCACTAAGGCGCAGTGAACTACTGCCACATGCAACATAGAGGCTCAGAAGGCTGTATACCACATCATGCCACTTATATGGCATTATTTCGAAAGCAAAACTGTTGGGCAAAAGGTAGATTAGTAGGCTGGAGGGCTGGGAATAAGAAGGGTTAACCACAATGAGTGTATTAGTGTGATGCAACTGCTCTGAATCCGGGTTGTTATGGTGGTTATATGACTATTTGTTTGTCAAAATTCTCAGAACTGTACACTAAAAAAGAGAAATTTTACTTTATGCAAATATGTCATAGCTTAAAAATATTAAATGCTTAAAAAACAATCAAATAATCTTAATAATATAAATCAGAGATGTGACCAAAAATGCATACAGAAGAGGTTTAAAATCATTTAATTTACTTTCCATAAAATTTAGTAAATATCTAGATATTTACCAACCTGAAAAATCAAAAGTTGAAACACAAAAAAGAACATTTTTCAAAAACTAAATGATAATAATTACAAGAAAAAATGTTAAATATACTGTGAAACACACACACACACCATCAACGGTATATCAAGATACTGCAATATTTTCTACTATTTAGGTAATATCTGTACACACTAATTCTTGAGGGTATATAACAGCTCCTTATGTCTGAACAGGCACTCAGAAGTTTCAAGTGAAGAAAGCTTAAAATCCTTTGCATTGTAACTTTCAGAAGCACACATTGCCTTATGGCTAGAGATTGGATGTGATAACAATTTCACCACAAAATGTTTACAGAACAAAATATGAGCTGCCCCGCAAGTGTGGACCGCCCTTTTAACGGAGGCGGGTCCTTTCTCAGTACATCCCACTCTGACCCAAGGAACTTGTTTGTTTTGCTGTAACTAATATGTTACAAGCAGCAGCTTATTTGTTTAACAAAAAATAAAGCAGACATGGCGGGTTGAAAGGTCGCAGAGACCAAGTATGCTGGGCGCTCAGTGGGGTGGGTGCCTGGTGGACCTCAACTCAGCTGCCACCACGCGGCAAACCTGGGAGCACAGAGAAGCCACTTACCTTTTTGGCTTCTATTTTCTGATTTAGGAAATGGAACTGGAAGAAGAAAAGAATGGAAATTCTCCATGCCTTCGTCTGACAATTACATTGAGCATCTTCTGTGTCAGGCACTGGGCTAAAAAATGTGGGCACAAGATTTTTCTGAAGCTTTCCCCAGCTGTGGAAAAGACATATGATTATACAATAATACCAATAGGTGGATAAATGCTCTAAAGGAGCTCAAAAAATTCCACAAGAGTTATAGAAAAGACAAACTTCGCCTGGCCTGAGCGTGGGCCTGGGGCGTGAGGGTGGGAGGGTGTGTCTGAGGAGGTGAATGAGCTCAGAGCAGGGAGGAGCGCCAGAGCCAGATGTTGCCTGATGTTTTCAAGAGTAGGCTGCAAGTGCTGGGGAAAGGCCATCAGCCTAGAGCTAAGGAACACCATGGGGAGACAGGTGCGGGAGCCTCTAACTCTAACCTTAACCCCTAACCCTCCGGCGGCTGCGGGACTGCGGATCAGATGCCCAGACCGCCTTTCCCTGCACCCGGAAACTCATGGCCCGCCTAACTCACCCCTCTCTCCAGCCATGCGAAGCTTTTCTTTAGTAAAAGAATTTTCTCCCATCTAACTGGTTGCAATCAGTATGATCCACATTACTCTCCATGGTGAGAACTATAAAAATAGAATCTGAAATTTAGGACTAGGGCTCTGGGGGAACAGAAACACATTAAGTTAGAGAAAGCATTTCACTTTGAACGCTTGTATCTGACATTTAGACCTGAAAAGTTAGTGGAAATGACAGAAAAACTAAAGCAATGTAAGAAATGAGAGCCTCATGGGGGATGATGTCATTATGATTTTTCCTATGTATTTCCTACGTATTTCCCTTCTTTTCAAACTTTGACCTTCAGTCATAAGAAGACTTCCCAGAGCTGTTTAATACAATTTTCTATGGGGAAAAAGAACTTTACAGGAAATGCTCGTCTTTGGAACTGCTCGCCCCTGGACTGCTTTGAACAGCTTCATGGAATCAGGGCACAAGGGCAAGGCATATCGCCCTACTAAGCAATTTGATGTCTTTGTTTCATTTCCTTACAGTTTCCCTCAAAATCAGTGAAAGAGCCAGGTCATCACTGTCTATCACTTCTAAGCAACCCCAACACTTGCGATTTTCATCTTTACAGGAAGGAGAGATCTGCCACCTGCTAGCTTAGATCTACCTAAAAAAGGGAGTTTAGGAGAGGGGAGAAATCTGACCATGCACTTCATGCTCCACTCTTTAAAAATGAGAAGTCAGAGGCCCATAGATGCTGTGACTTTCTTAAGATATTACTTTTAGTGTTGTGGACATGACACTTATTTGCTTCTGAAGTGGGGATGTTGGGTGAGTGGTCACCCCTTTAAATGTTGGTGTTTCAAATAACTCAGACTACATGAATCAAATCGTCACAAGATATCCTTCCAGATATGCATAGTGCTGTCTGCACACAGCCTGGTCTCTCTGAGCACGCCAACGGCTTTGCTCTAGTTCATCCAAGATACAAGGCAGGCTGTGTTTCCATGAGACGTCTGCCTCAGACTTCACATCCACCTGCTATTCTACAGAGCAACCTTGCCACCTTCCCACTAGGAGGGCCTGGGTTCCCTGCCCCAAAATGTGGGCAGGCTTCAGCACAGATTTAACAGTATAACTTCCAAGATCGGGTCATAAAAAACACTGCAGTCTTGCCAAAGAAGATATAAAAATTGCAAATAAACAAATGAGAAGATGCTTCATATCCTGTGTCAGGGAAAATAAAACAACAGTGAGATACCACAAAGGACACATCTATTAAAACAGTGAAAACCTAAAATACTGGCAACACCCAGTACTGGTGGGAAGAGCTCTCCTTCATTACTGGCAGGAGTGCAAAGTGGATTGCCACTTTGGAAGACAGTTTGACAGTTTCTTATGAAATTAAGTGTACTTTATCTGATGAGCCAGCAATTGCAAATATGTGGGCACTCAGAGCCCACACATTTATAGTAGTTTTATTCATAATTGCCAAAATTTGGAAGAAACTAAGTCCTCTAATAGGTGAGCAGATAAATAAACTGTGATACATCCCAACAAGAGAACATTACTTAGCACTGAAAAGAAACCAATTCTCAATCCATGAAAAAACCTGGAGGAAGCATGAGCAAACACTGCTAAGTGAAAGGAGCCCATCTGTGCCATCGTGAGACGTGCTGATAACAAGTAGACCATCTGGAGAGAAATGCTGACAGGGAGGTGGAGAGACACATGAGAACTTTGTGTATTTCCTGTTCAATTTTGCTATGAGCCTAAAACTACTCTAAAAGTTAAAGTTGTATCATTTCTTTTTTTGCAGTTTTTGGCCAAGGCTGGGTTTGAACCCCCTACCTCTGGCATATGGGGCCAGTGCCCTACTCCTTTGAGCCACAGGCACTGCCCATTGTATCATTTCTTTTAAAGCAATGCATCACTCACCTGGGCGTCTAGCACTGTTGGTGGGGTGCTGAGCCATGTGTAAGCAGCATGCATCGTGAGGAGGCCGGCCCACAGGGAGGAGGCCCTGACTGGTGGGAGACAGTGGATAATGAACACCCACTGTCCCATCTGCATGTTGAGAATACCTCAAGCAAGTCCAGCTCAACCATCAAGTTACCCTCTGCCATTGAGTATTCCCACCAGGAATCCCAGAGCAAAGGCTAGATGCCCCTGCCACTCCCTGGCTGAATTCCTACCATACGGTGTCTGAGACTGCAGTGAACAGTTGTCTGATGCCACTGCTCTCTGGGTGGTTTACTTTGCATCACTGGAAGTTGGTCCAGTGCCTGTGTGGCCTTGGACAGGCAGATGGGTGCTGCCTGTGGATGAGGCCTTCTGAATCCCCTCTCTGTGGGACTGTGTGGGCTCAGGACACCAGTGAAGGTCTACCCAGGCTTTGGGTAACTTCTCAGGCCATAGACATCAAGAGAACAGAATTACAAAGTGTTTCATTCCACCATTGAGCTTCTTTCCAAGAAAACAGAGGCTTAATGTGGAAATAGAGGGACATAAGTGACTTCATCAAAGCCGTCAGACATGAACAAAAACTGAATTCAACTTTCTACTCCCAAACAAATAACAAGACATAACATAAACAGCAGCAGTTTGCAGATACTGGACACAGGCACCCCAGTGCAGCAGTCCTCCGGTCATCCCACCTTACCACTTGGAGAGAGATCGAACCATGACAACAACAGAGGCAAGTGGCAAGGGAAAGGTGTGACACTCTCTGCAAGTCCCTTCTGGTCTTCAGCTGAGTGTGATCCACATGTGTGCAAGGAAACACCACAAACTGCAGAAAGAATCACCAAAAAGAAGCAGAAAGGGAAATCCCCTGAGTTCACCCAGTGACAAGAGTGATTTTCGTCCCCACTAGCCAGCATGGGCAGGGGGCACTGGATGGAACATTCAGGAGGGTCTTGCTGAGAGTGGGCAATACTGATGGCCACACTGACCCCTCCATGGTTGTTAAACTAACTCTCAAAAGGATCAAACTACTTCCAAGTCACTTGGCAGCATCCCAGAGCTACATTCAAGAATATGTACAAGAATATAAAAATAAATAGCATCCAAGAAGATAAAATGAACAATGTCTGACATCAACTGAAATACCCAGACATGCAAAGAAGAGAAAAATGTAACCCACGCTGAGCAGGCAACTCAATCAATCAAAACAGACATACTGAGGCACAGGTCATAGAATTAGTAGCCAGGGACATTGAAAGAGTTACTATAAATATAATCCAAATGTTCAGGAATGGGAGAAATGCCTGAGCATTTGTTAACCAGAGATTCAGAAGATATTTATTAAAAGAAAAATAGTGAACGTCTAGAGATGTAAAATATGTGTGAGATGAAAAATATACTGGATAGGATTAACTGAAAGTTGGACACTCCACAAAAAATATTAATCAACCTGAAGAAATAGAAACTATCCAAAATTAAATACACAGAAAAAGACAAAAGAAGCAAATAAGTGAGTGTAAATACAAACTGGAAATGCCTGAGCAGGTAAAAAGTGAAAGATATTAAAAACTAATAAAGAGCAAGTAGAGGCCACTGAGATATGATATGACATTGGTTGTTTCAGGACAAATTGTGCTTAGTGGTGTCAGAAAGGGAAATCCCCTGAGCTCACCCAGTGACAAGAGCGATAGTATGGTTCTGACATTATCTAAAATGCGATGCATTTCTGTGGACTAGAAATAAGTAAGGCCTCTAAGTGCTGTGCCTAGAAAGAGGGGTGAATTTCAGAAGATCATGGACCGTGAATGGAGCTACTATTTAAGATCATGAACTGCCATGTCCTGTTGACCATTTATATTTTATTATGTATTTTATTACACATTTAATCTTTTTTTTTTTTTTTTGTGCAGTTTTTGGCTGGGCCTGGGCCTAAACCTACCACCTCCAGCATATTGGGCGAGCACCCCACTCCTTTGAGCCCAAGGCAACATCCCATTTAATCATATTTTTAAACACTGGATAAAACACTTGTTCACAAAAGCATAAATGTTTTTTTAGATGTTTTATTTCAAAATAATTATAGATTCACAGGACTGCTGCACTGGGGTGCCTGTGTCCAGTGTCTGCAAACTGCTGCTGTTTATGTTATCTCTCTATCATCTCATATATAGAGATGATAGATATATATATATATATCATCTCTATATATCTTCTATATAGAGATGATACAGAAAGGTCCTGTGTACACTTTATCCCATTTCCCCAATGGATGCATGTTACATAACTACAGAACAATATGAAAATCAGCAAACTGCCATTAGTGTTGTGCATATAGGTCCATGTCATGTAATCACTTGTGTAAAGACATGAAAGCACCACCTCAAAAGATAGAGTTTTCCCATAACCATAAAGATATCCTTTGTGCTAACCCTTTATTCTCACATTCCACATTCCCTTACTTCACCTCTAACCCCTGGCAACCACATATTTGTTTTCTATGACCACAGTCTGTCATTTGCAGAGGGCTATGGAGCCCACAGAATGAGAATGTGACCTTTGGAGGTTGGCTTTCTCACTCAGCATGGCACCCTCGTGCTGCTCTTGAGATTGCCCCACTCTGCTGCACACATTATTGATTCATCCTTGTCATTCCTGAATACTCTTCATAGAATCACTGCATCACAACTTGTCTAACCACACACCTGTTGCAGGGCATCTTGGTTGTTTCCAGGTTTTGCCTATTACTAATAAAGCTGCTGTGAAAATTTGCAAACAGGTTTTTCTCTAAGCAGACATTTTTGTTTCTTTGGGATAAAAGCCCTGGAGTACAATAGCTGAAATCCCAACAATTTCCAAACTCCCTGCTCTGTTTCACATTTTCCCCAGCAATGGATTAGAGATTCTGTCTCCCATATCCTCACCCTCCTCTGGTCCTGTCACTGTATTTTATTTTAGCTGTCCTGATAGGTGTGTGGTGCCATTTCAGGCTTAACATGTATTTCTCTGATTTGGTGTTGAACTTTTCATATGCTTATTTGCTGTTCATTTACCTTCTCTGTAAAGTGCCTTTCTGTGTATTTTACCCATTTTCAAACTGGACTGTTTGTTTTTTACTGTTGAGTTTTGAAATTTATTCATTATTTTGGATGAGTTCTTTCTAAGATGTGTGATTAGCAAATATTTTCTTCCAGTCTTTGGCTTGTTTTTACATCCTCTTAACAAGATCTTTCACAGTGAGAAATGCTTAGTTATGATGAAGTCCAGTTTGTTGATTTTTCTTTTTATGGATTATGCTTTTGATGTCATATCTAAGAACTTTTCACAAAGCCCCAGATCCCAGAAATTCTTCTTTTATGTTTTCTTCTAAAAGTTGTACAGTTTTACATTTAGTTATATCATCCACTTTGAGTTGAATTTTGTACAAAGTGTGAGGTTTAGTTCAACGTTCTTTGTTTTATCTGTAGATATCTCATTGTTTGTATAGAAATTATTGTGAAGATTTTCCATCCTCCATCAAGTTGTTTTTGCACCTTATCTAAAATCACTTGACTGTTTTTGTGTGGGTCCGTTTTGGCTTCTCTATTCTCTCCCATTTATCTATGTGTCTATTTCTCTGTCAATATCACAATCTTGACTACTATGGCTATATAACAAATTTTGAAATCAGGCAGAATGATTCTTCCCAATTTATTATTTTTCAAAATTGTTTTAGCCATTCTAGCTTCTTTGTCTTTCCATGCTAGTTTTAGAATAATCTTGTTTATTTCTCCAAATAAAAATTTTTCTGAGATTTTTCATTAAACTTGCATATCAATTTGTGGAGAACTGACATTCTGTTGTGTCTTCCAGTCCATGCACATGTATGTCTCTCATTGAGATTGTCTGGGATTTCTTAACAGACTTTGGTAATTTTCAGAATCCAAGTTCAGTACATATTTTATTACATATACACCTAAATGTTTCATTTTTGAGTGATAGCAATGGGATTGTATATTTGATTCTGGTTCCATGTGTTCCTTGATAGTACACATAAAACAACTTTTTGTGGTTGGTTTTTCCTACGTTCTGTGATCTTGCAGAACTCATTATTTAGTTCTAGGAGGGGTTGTTTTGATGGGTTCTTTTACATTCTTTATGTAAACAATACATTCATCTGCATATGTGGATAGTTTTATTTCATCACTTTTGATCTATCTGCCTTTTTGTTTCTTTATTGCATTGACTAGAATTTATAGTACTGCATTGAATAAATGTGGTAAGAACAGACATTCCTGATTTGTTCCCAGTCTCAGGAGGAAAACATTTCATCTTTTACTATCAAGTATAATTCTAGCTGGAGGGGTTTTGGAGATGCTACTTATCAAATTGAGTCAACTTGAGGTAGTTTCCTTTATTTCTACTTTTCTGTGAGTTTTTACTGTGAGTTGTTGGATTATATAAAATCACCAATTCATATGAACATATGATTAGTCCTCTCTAGCCTCTAGATACAGTGGTTTGCATTGATTTTTGGCATATTGAAACAGCATTACCCATTCCTTCCTGTTATGTAATTATTTTCGTATATCACAGAATTCTATTTGCTAATATTTTGTATCCATACTTATTATTTTGCAAATAAGGTTTTTTATATCCATATGCATGAGGAATGTTGGGCTCTACTTTTGTCCTTTTATACTGTCTTTTTATGATTTTTGATCAATATATTTCCTGAATTCAGGCATGTTTCTGCCTCTTTTATTTTAGGGAAGACTTTGTATAGAATTAGTGGTGTTAATTCATCTCCAGATATTTGATTGAAATCTCCATTAAACTGTTCTGGGCCTTGAGAGTTTGGGAGGAATCTCTTAAATTATGAATTCATCTTCCATAGTTGATATAGGGATAGTGCATTATCTATTTTGAATTATCTTTCTGGAAAAATTATGGTAGTTTGTGTTTTCTAACAAAAATAGTCCATTTCTTTTAAGTCTTCCAATTTATGTGCATAGAGCTGTTTTTAGTAAATCCTTATTATCCTTTTGATTTCTGTAACATAGACAGTGATATTTCTGTTTTATTTCTGTGATTAGTAATTTGTTTCACACTTTTCTTGTCAGTCTTGCTGGAGGATTGCAGATTGTATTGACTCTTTCAAAGACCTGTTTTGCTTCTTTGATTTTCTCTATGTGTTCTGCCTTTGGTTTTATGGATTTCTCCTCTTATCTCTATTATTTCCTTCCTTCTGCTTCCTTTATTTTGCTCTTCTTTGTTCTTGTATCCTGAGGTGGAAGTTTAGATTATTGATTTGAGACTTTATCATTTTCTATTGTAAACTTTTCTTTCTTTTAAAAAGAACAGCTATACACAAGCTTTTACTCTTATAAGTTTCACCCTCAGAACTGCTTTGCCTGCTTTGCCAAAATTACAGATTTTGATATGTTGTATTTGCATTTTCATTCAGTTCAATATTCTTTTTAATTTTGGTTAAGTCTCCCTCTTTAGCCCATGGATTACTTAGTAGTGTATTATTTAGTGTCTAAACATTTAGGGGTTTTCCTATTATATTTATTTATTTATTTATTCATTCATTCATTCATTTTAAATCATTGCTGTGTATATTAATGCAATCATGGGGTACAATGTGCTGGTTTTATATACAATTTGAAATACTTCCATCAAACTGGTTAATATAGCCTTCACGGAATTTTCTTAGTTATTGTGCTAAGACATTTATATTCTACATTTAGTAAATTTGACATGTACCCTTGTAAGATGCACCATAGGTGTGATCCCACAGATTACCCTCCATCCACCAATCTTGTTCCCTCCTCTACCCCTCCCTTTTCCCTTTCTTCTTGAGTTATAGCTTTAAATTGGGTTAAAACTATAAATTGGTTTAATACTAGGGCTAAGTACATTGGATACTTTTTCTTTCATTCCTGAGATACTTTTCTAAGAAGAATATGCTCCATCTCCATCCATGTAAACATGTAAAAGGTAAATTCTCCATCTTTCTTTAAGGCTGCATAATATTCTATGGTGTACATATACCATAATTTATTAATCCATTCATGGGTCAATGGGCACTTGGGCTTCTTCCATGACTTAGCAATTATGAATTGAGCTACAATAAATATTCTGGTGTGAATATCTTTGTTATAAAGTGATTTTTGACCTTCTGGACATATACCTAGTAGAAGAATTGGAGGATCACATGGCAGGTCTATTTTTAGATCCCTAAGTGATCTCCAAACATCTTTCCAAAAGGAACATATTAGTTTGCATTCCCACCAGCAGTGAAGAAGTGTTCACTTTTCTCCACATCTACACCAACATCTCTGGTTTTGGGATTCTGTGATGTAGGCTAACTTTACTGGAATTAGATGATATCAGAAAGTAGTTTTGATTTGCATTTTTCTGATGATTAAGGATGATGAGCACTTTTTCATATGTCTGTAGGCTATGTGCCTGTCTTCTTCAGAGGATTTTCTCTTCAAGTCCCTTGCCCACCCTGAGATGGAATCACTTGTTCTTTTCTTGCTAATACATCTGAGTTCTCTGTTGATTCTGGTTATTAAACCTTTGTCAGAGACATAACCTGCAAATATCTTCTCCCATTATTATCTCGAAAAAATAATACTTCATTTTATATGGAATCAGAAAAAACCTTGAATAGCCAAGACATTACTAAGAAATAAAAACAAAGCAGAAGGAATCATGCTACCAGACCTCAGACTATACTATAAATCAATAGTGATCAAAACAGCATGGTACTGGCACAAAAACAGAGAGGTAGATGTTTGGAACAGAACAGAGAACTAAGAGATGAACCCAGATACTTGCTGTTATTTGATCTTTGACAAGGCCATTAAAAACATTCAGTGGGGAAAAGATTCCCTATTTAACAAATGGTGCTGGTGACCTATAGAAGACTGAAACTGGACCCACACCTTTCACCATTAACTAAGATAGACTTTCACTGGATAAAAGATTTAAACTTAAGACATGAAACTATAAAAACACGGTGGAATCTCTTCATAACAGAGTGGAAAAGACTGAAGAAAGGACCTCTGACATTGAAGACAAAGCCTTTGAACAAGCCCAAGAGCACAAGGATGAAAAGAAATGGAAAACAAGAATGGATCTTTCTCTTAGAGAGCTCTGAGATAATTCAAAGAAAACTAATATTCACCTTATAGGAATCCCTGAAAGTGATGAAGCTGCCTCACAAAACACAGAGGCTCTTCTTCATGAAATTTTGAAAGAGAATTTCCCAGACATGCCAAGAGATTCTGAAATTCAGATAGCAGATAGTTTCAGAACCCCAGCATGACTCAAC